>JAJONZ010018131.1:0-10790 GCA_029582445.1 Solanum paucissectum | reverse complement strand
TTTTTGGTCTCTAATAAAATTTCTAATTTTTAATTTATTTATGAGATTTTATCTTCTAGCTTCTTATTTAATTCTAATAATGCAAGAATTATTAAATTATTTTGTTTTACTCCTATTAGGTCAGTTTTTCCTGGGGTATATATTCAGATAAACCTTCAGGGTTGACTTGAAATTGGGCTGCTCTCTTTAGAACTTCCTGGTAAAAGGGGTCGTTCATGAAAGAGTTAAGTCTTTTAGTTTAGTTAATTCTTTCCTAATTTCTTTAATTTCTGTGTGGATTTGTTCTATTGTAGTATTGTTAGTTATGCTATTATTTTTTGCTGAGAGTAATTGTAATTTTGTATTTATATCTAATTGTTGTGTTTTTAGAAAATCAAAGTTACGTTCTATTTTTTTTAATGATTTATTATGTTGAAATTTCAGGTTTTTTAAAGTTTCTATTGACTTTAGTATTTTTTCGTCTTTCAACTGAATGTGTTCTGCTAAATTTATTATTAGATTTGTAACGGTATTTAAGTGATGGTGATCGCTATGTAGGCTATGGTCTCCTTCTAGTGATGGTGATCACTATGTAAGATATGGTCTCCTTCTGTAAAGTTACACTTGATTACTGATCCAAATTTTAGTCTTCGATATTTCTTTTCTGATATAACTTCTAAGTCTAAATATTCTAATTTCTTTATACTTCCTATTGTATTATTTTTATGCTAAGTACAAGGTTTTATTTTTCCTATTGTATCATTCTATTCTAACTTGATGGATATAATGGTTAATTCTAGCTCCTATTGTTGGTAACTATAAATCTATTTGTCTAATTTCTTGATTTATTATATTTAATTCCTCAATAGATAATATGCTTGAATATAATTGTATCTGTCTTTCGTAAGGTCGAGGCCTTCTTTTATATATTATTGCTGGCATATATTGAAACAGTTGGATAAGTATGAGGTTGGTCTTATACAGGATTGTAACGTATGCTCTGATACCAAATAAATGACGTTTAAATAAATAATAATAAAGTTGTTTAAATAACCAAAATTAAAGTGGGGTTGAAGTACGTTTAACGATTTAGGTTGTAAAATCCTACTCAGTACTCCCTCATCCGGTTCCCTTATCTAGTTTAGTAGTTTATTATCACTAAATCATCGTAATTTCTCCCAAATTTTTTATTTTTTTTATGTTGTTCATCTCTCTTTATTTTACAGGTTAATCCATCGGGGTTACTAAGAAGGTAAGGAACTAACCATTTACTAAGAGTAATTTAAACAGTATATGAACATCATAATAAAACACATCATATTATACAAAAACAGTACATAATTTGGGTCTTCTCCCATTATTAAGCTATGTATTTTATTAGTAAAATTATACGGGTTTGGTCCCATGTTTACTAGTTCTTGGAATACTTGGGGGTAAGCTACTTTGTATGCTACCCATACTCCTTTAACTGATTCGCTTAAAAAGGTTTCCATGTACTTAAACATGATCTCCGCATCTGTTTCGCTATAATGGTGTATATAGTCTGCTACTACTATTCCTTTCCATACGTCTATTACTGAGTTCCATAATTGAGGGTCATGAGCTGCAATATTTAGTATTTTTCCTCTATCTTCTCCATCTTGGAGTTTGATAGGAGCTTCTATCGGCATTCTTATTCCTATGGATTTAACCATTTCTGGTTCTGTGGCCGAGTCTTGTCTAAAGACTCGGTGTCGTGGTAAATTACCTATATTATATTCTACTGGTGGTACTGGGGTTGTCTTTTGGAAGGGACTTGAGCTTGTCGAAGCGGTTTCCATAAATTCTTTTAAACTACGTGTTGTCTCGTCATCACTTTCTTCTTGTGCATCTTCTTCCTGTCTATACCCGTAATTATCCGTTCTAAATTTGCATTCTTTGAAGTGTTGTTCTACGACAGTGAATTCTATTCTTTCTAATTTACAGCCTTTACATTTGAAGAGCGTTATTTTATCTAATTGGTGTAATTTTTCCGCCTTCTCTATTGATATATCTACTTCATTGTCGTCTTCTTTTTCGATTTGAATATTCATTCCTTCCATATTGATGGTTGTTTCATTATCATCTAAATCTTCATCTATTTCTTTTTTGTCGGTATATTTATAATCTGTGAAACGGATTGAGGTCTGTCCTTTATTATTAGTGTATGTAAGGTGGTCATTTGGTCTTAAACTTCTTTTTTACAGAATTTTTCTAAATTCCATTCTCTACCCGCATATTCTTCTGAGTCTATTTTTAAAGGTTTCATTAATTTTATCCCTTTATTTCCCATTAATCCTACTGCATCATCTATTTTTATTTTAAACTTGGAACTGCTGTTAGTGGCTAACTTTCCTATGAAGCCAACACATAATAATAGATTATTTCCGCAATTCATTTCTTCGTAACCTTTAGTTTGTATTCCTATTTTTATATATTTACCAAATTCGTTTAAATTTATCATGAAGTCTGGACTGCAATAAAATATTCCTCCATTATTGGTCATATCTACTTTTGTTAGACCTATTATGAATCTTTTTTATTCTGACCATCTATCATCGTATAGAGTGATTAGTACTTTAGTACCTAGATGTTTTCTAGTTAGTCCTTTAAGTCCAATTACTACCAATCCCATATGCATTAAATTCATTCGTCTTTTTTGTATTTCTTTCATGGATTCTTTACTAATTAAACTTATATTTTCGCTATCGTTTTCTGATACGCACAACTGTTCTTCTCTATAATGTTTGTATAAGTGTGATGTTGAAGAAAATTGTCATGTATTATAGAGTACTTGTGGATTTAATAGTCTTAATCTATTTTGTTGAAAAATTTCTATATCTTTGTCTACGTCTATTATTTCATCTAATTGATGACTGCTACTGGGTCTGGATGAGTTCATTATTCTAGCTAACATATTGTTTCCTAATCGATCTTGAGAGAAACTGGCCTTTTGTCTTTCTTGGGAACTTCGATTCCTGTTTGAAAAAATGTCCATGCTTTGTCCTTTTTTGTTATCTTTGGTCTATCTTTTTGGGGGGTTATTTCTGTCTTTTTAGCTGTTCAATTAGGGCTTGTATATCGTTATATTTTTTTGTTTTTTCTTTATGATTTTTGGTCTCTAATAAAATTTCTAATTTTTAATTTATTTATGAGATTTTATCTTCTAGCTTCTTATTTAATTCTAATAATGCAAGAATTATTAAATTGTTTTGTTTTACTCCTATTAGGTCAGTTTTTCCTGGGGGTATATATTCAGATAAACCTTCAGGGTTGACTTGAAATTGGGCTGCTCTCTTTAGAACTTCCTGGTAAAAGGGGTCGTTCATGAAAGAGTTAAGTCTTTTAGTTTAGTTAATTCTTTCCTAATTTCTTTAATTTCTGTGTGGATTTGTTCTATTGTAGTATTGTTAGTTATGCTATTATTTTTTGCTGAGAGTAATTGTAATTTTGTATTTATATCTAATTGTTGTGTTTTTAGAAAATCAAAGTTACGTTCTATTTTTTCTAATGATTTATTATGTTGAAATTGCAGGTTTTCTAAAGTTTCTATTGACTTTAGTATTTTTTCGTCTTTCAACTGAATCTGTTTTGCTAAATTTATTATTAGATCTGTAACGGTATTTAAGTGATGGTGATCGCTATGTAAGATATGGTCTCCAAGGAGGAGCTCACTTGGAGAGATGAACACCGACTGGTAGGTCATAACTCATATTTTTTTGTAATGACGATATTCTTTCTTCTTCTTCCTTATGTTCGAGGACGAACATGATTTTTAGTGGTGGATAATGTAATGACCCGGATTGTCATTTTTAGAAATTTACATAAAATTACCGTTTTACCCCTCTCAATAGTTGACTCGAGTAATTTTTGATTAGTCGGTAAAGTTGATTTGAAAATTTTGAATTATTCGATAACTATGGTTATTTAATTAATGGGTATATATTAAATAATTTATTGATTTAGTTGGTGATTAATGGGTCAATGCCATAATATATATTAATACCCTATAGTATTTGACCCATGGTAACATAAGTTAGTAGGGTTTTTATGTTGGTAAACGACAAATTAACGAGAACAAAAGTAGCTTCCGGGAAAGAATACTACGGCGGCACAATCTAAGGGGACGACAAAACGTTCAGGTAATCATAATTATCAACCACGCCTATCTTTGTGTTGTGCATATGAGTAGGCGTCCAAATATTAGTATTAAAAATGTGGGTCTCCTGTGAATGAAAAACAAACCAGAAATAAATAGCGAAAAACATAGAAAAAAATCGAAGGTATATAGGTTTGACGTTCTGAACTTGGGGTTATAATTATGTGTTTAAGTATTATGGTCCAATCATTGGATAATGATTACTCCTAATCATTGGACCATGATTATGATTATTAGTAGTGGGACAAGGAATATGGATTGAAACATTGAAAATAGGTTGTTTCAGCAGGTAGTTTTGTAGTCCGCCACTGGTGTGCTGAGTAGTTAGTTTCGGCTTTAATTATTTTCATTTAATTATCACATTATGATTCAAGTTTTGATATACTGAGATATATAATTAAATAGTGGGTGTATTGTGATATATAAAGATCATTAAAATTATGTTATTTGGAGATATTGACATTAAACCCTAGATTTGGAATTTGGAAAATATGAGAGTTGACATGTTAGCAAGATAAGGAAATTGATTATAAATTTGAGTGACTTTTTGGGTCTAGGCTAGACCTATAGTAATATTGGTGTTGTTAGTTTCGAAATCTTATTGTGATTATTAATGTGAATAGATCGCTTTGAGTTGGAAGTACAACGAAAAGGGAAGGCCCAAGTCCCGGAGTGATAGTTCAACTATTTGAGGCAAGTGAATTTCTAAACCCTTGTTAAGTGTATGGAATTCGTGTATTTCCTTGTAATATGTGTATGGGGGTAATGAGACTTGGTGGTGGGTTGACTTGTCCACATTGATTAATTCTAATGATGAAAAAAGGGTAATAAAAGACAATGTGATCAATTGTTTGTGTGATGTGTTGAGAATGGTTTGAAAGACTTGTTGAATCATTGTTGATGTTGTATCATGATTGTGTTGTTGTGAATTGTGCAATGTTATGAAAATGGTCATCTCCTCATTATTTGTGTGAACATGTCATTTGCATTGTTCTGAGACATGGTTGTGGCAGGTGTTATGTGCATTGAGAATGAATAAGAAATTAAAGAGGATGTACCATTTCGAGGGATGTATCGCGCGCCGCGATGGATACTATATTTCGAGGGACGTATCGTGCGCCGCGATGGTTACTATTATCTAGGGTCGTATCGCGCGCCGCAATGGATGCATGGATAGATATGTCCCCCATGGGTCCAGACTGAGAGACAACGGGTGTGTATCACTAGGTCAGACATGCATCACTATACTTGATATTGCATTCCATTACATTGCACATATTTATCATCAGTGAACTTGATTTTGTGTTTTGCTGATCTTGTGAGTGTCTCTCTGTGGAACTTTGTGAGTGCCTCTTTGTGGAACTTTGTGAGTGCCTTTTTGTGGAACTTTGATTGATGAATACTGAGCTTGTTGTTGAGGATATGTAATTGTTAGCGTGTTATTGTTGAGTTGTGTGCTATGTGAATTATGAACTGTTAGGTTGAACTGGTTTTAAGCAGGTTGTTGTTGTGGAGGTTGTAATTGATGAATACAGAGCTTATTGTTGAGAATATGTGATTGTTAGAATGTTGTTGTTGAGATATGTGCTTGTAAATTATGAATTGTTAGGTTGGACTGGTCTTATGTAGGTTGTAGTTGTGGAGGTTCGGTTGGGGTGTAAGGACTACCCGTATTCTATCCCCTTAGCTTGTGTTTAGAGGTTTACTTGCTGAGTACCGCGTGGTTTGGTACTCACCCCTTGCTACTACATTTTTTTGTAGGTTATTAACCTGGACCTTTGTGATATTTTCTCTCTCCTTGTCTGAGGCTTCTTGTGGAGGTTTGTGAGGTAGCAACTTGTCATTTCAGCGGACCTTCTTTCTCCGTCATTATGATCTTGTTCTATTCTAGAAACAATATCATTTGAGACTTGTATTTTCTTTCAATTTTGTTGTAACACATTAGAGGCTTGTACACGTGACAATCAGGTTTTGGGGTATTTTTAAGTTGATTATAGATTTTTCCGCATTTTATTGTAATGGTTGAGTTTTAGGGTGACTTGTCTTGGTGGGATAAGATGAGTGCCATCACGTCCATTTTTGGGTCGTGACATCTTTATACTTCCTATTGTATTATTTTTATGCTAAGTACAAGGTTTTATTTTTCCTATTGTATCGTTCTATTCTAACTTGATGGATATAATGGCTAATTCTAGCTCCTATTGTTGGTAACTGTAAATCTATTTGTCTAATTTCTTGGTTTATTATATTTAATTCCTCAATAGATAATATTTTTGAATATAACTGTCGTTGTTCTAGATATAGTTGTCTTTGTTCTATTAGAAAATTGTATATATTTGAATAATTTTCTTTTATCCTTAAAAGATACCAATAGTATTCTTGATCTATTATTATCTGTCTTTTGTAAGGTCGAGGCCTTCTTTTATATATTCTTGCTGGCATATATTGAAACAGTTGGATAAGTATGAGGTTGGTCTTATACAGGATTGTAACGTATGCTCTGATATCAAATAGATGGTGTTTAAATAAATAATAATAAAGTTGTTTAAATAACCAAAATTAAAGCGGGGTTGAAGTACGTTTAACGATTTAGGTTGTAAAAATCCTACTCAGTACTCCCTCCTCCGGTTCCCTTATCTAGTTTAGTAGTTTATTATTACTAAATCTTCGTGATTTCTCCCAAAAAAATTTTAAAAAAATTATTTACGTTGTTCATCTCTCTTTATTTACTCTGTTCATCTCTTTTCCTTAGCCCATGTTCTTAGCACCTGCTTCTTTAACCACACCCCGAGATACACAGTCCTTCGGTTCCCTAACCATGGCGGACTTCCAACTTCCCTAGGTATTTACAGGTTACTAAGAAGGTAAGGAACTAACCATTTACTAAGAGTAATTTAAAAAGTATATGAACATCATAATAAAACACATCATATTATACAAAAATAGTACATAATAACAGTACATATAATATTCATAAAGGGAGAAACTACTAAGATCAATAAAAACATAACTAGTTACATGATAATGGTCGGAGAGAGGTTTCCCTTTCGGGAGTCCCCAGGTGACCTTGCAGCTACTTGAGAAAATAAATACTCACACTCTTTTTACGAACACTCACACTTTTTTCTTTAATATGGAAAAGCTATAAAACTTGTAAACTATTCTCTCTATAATGCTCTTGCTTGTTCTTCTCTTTGCTCTGTCCTTCTCTCTGTAAATGGTATGGTATTTATAGGAGTAGGAGGCCCTATTTAGATTTGAAATGCGGATTTCAAATATTGAACTATCTTCCTTTACCTGCCGAGTGCTCTTGGAACCCCATCGTCACATGGCCTTTGAAAGACTTTTCAACATGATTGTACTTTTCCTTGTCCGCTAGTCCGCTTTACTTTAGTGGAGTCTTCTTTATTATCTGCTTTTTAGAGTAGTGGCTTGTGATGTCATTGCGTACATATCCTTTTTTTTATTTATTTTTGTCTTTTCCTCGTGGACGTCATTGCTTGCGTATGTTCTACGTGTCTAGGTTGTGTAGTGCTACGGAGTCGAACTCATTCCTGAGCCGTCGTCTTCGTTTGGGTCTTGGGCAAATTGGTCCATTGAAAGATTGTATTCGTCACTTCTACTTCCTGAATCTTCAGGATCCGAATTTACCGGTTCTGGTTCTGGGTTTGGGTATTCTTGTATAACTTCTTTAGTCTTTTCGTTGAGTAACCATTGAAGAGAACTTTGTATTAATTGTTCAATCTTTTTATCCTTTTTTCTTTTTAAAAGGAAACCTTTAGTCTTCTTGCTTGTCTGTGTTCCTGTAGTGGCAATTTTTTAAAATTGCTGGTAAATTTCTAACACTTTTTGGCAAAGTGTCAGCCATTAACGGATTTGATAAGCCTTTACCCGTTACCGTTTGAACGGGACTAGATGTACCCTAAGCCGATACAATAGCTCTTTCTACATTCTTTGGGGAATGTACACCCGTCTTATCCATTTTAGAATGAGATGGAGAACTCTTTTGATTGTCTGATTTTTGTAATGGTACCGTCTGGTTGATATTGGACTGTAAGATCATTTTTATTCTTTCTTCTAGGAAATGAACATGTTGGGTCAATTTTTCATTTTCTTTTTCAAGTCTGTCAATACTTTGATTTTGTCTTCTAAAACCCTCCGTCATCGAAGAACAATTATCACAAAAGATGATTTTGTCTGTGTCTTTCTTGATGTTGTATTGTATAAACGGACTTGTCGTTTGTCTTAATGCTGGGCTTATGAAATAATTTGGCCCCAAAGTTCCTCTTGCATAGTCTAAGGCTTCATTTAAATCATCGAATCCTTTGAAGAGGGGAGTGGGGAAATCCTTTATCGAGTCTTTTACTTCAGTCCATGTCTGAAAAATACCTGCTAGTCTTCCTTGAACCACCACATAGAATTTGAAATTTTTGTACTCATTTTTCTCGGTAAAATAATGGCTTAATAAATTTAATACTGAAATGAAATAGCTATTGTCTCGTGGTATTTTATTGTAGCTATCCATAGGTTGTCTATCAAACATCTTTGGGGTCTGTCTATCTTGGTTTCTAGTTTTACTCGGAAACTCAGGTTTGAAGGGGGATAGAAAATCAGATTTTGTTTTCCAAAATAAAGTCTTTCTATGCTTGGGGTGTTCAGTCTGGCTTCTTCCAATTTTGTCTGAGATTTGAACTAAGTGTTTCTGAGCATAATCTGTAGTTATAAATCTTTGTCTTTCTGGATTGTAGCGCTGCTTGAGCTGGAAACTCTTGCTTTGCCTTTTCCTGTATTCATACTGAAACAAAATAGTTAGTTTTTATAAGTCTACTAAGTTGATCTGCTAAAGAATTTTCCTTTCCTTTTATATATTCTAGAGTAATATTATATCTAGAAGTAGCGTCTTGAAAATTTAACCATCGTCTTTTACTACTACTTTTCCCAATTATTTTTTAGTTAAATTTTACAATGGCTTCACAATCAGTTCGTACTAGGATTTCTTTTTTATTTATAATGTATAATTTAAAACTGTTTAGACCGTAAATTACTGCTAATATCTCTGCGTCTATACTGCTCAAATTTCCTTTTTCTTTGTATTTCCCTCTTTGATAAGGGCAGATTTTTTCATCTTTTTTGTCTTCATACTTGTTTTTCTTTGTTTTTACTATTACTCCCCATCCTTCTAAACTTTCGTCTGTTTCTACTATTGGATAGTCTGTTTCTAATGGGAGGGATAGGTCTGGTAAGTTTTTAACCATTTGTTTTAATTTTTGAACTAATTTTATATCTTCAGTGTTGAAAGTCTTTTGTCCATGCGCTCTTGTTTTTTTAGTAAAGAGGTCCAACTACCTTTCCTAGGTATTTTATGAAGCTTCGTGCATAATTTAAGATTCCTAGAATTTTTTGTAATTCTTTAGTGTTGTCTAATTTATCCGGCATATCTAAGACTTTTGTAGCTATATGAGGTTGTAATTTTATTTTTCCATTTCCGATTTCTTCTCCTAAGAATTTTATGAGGCTTTTGCATAACTCTATCTTTTTCTTACTAATGATTATTCCATTGTCTACAAATAGTTTAAATACTGTTTGTAAATGTCCTATGTCACACCCCGAGCTAACCCCGAGACGCGGACACGGAACCTAGGAACACAAGTGATCCCAAGCTAACCCTATTGGCAAGATTATGAGCATACTAAAGATAATAAACTGATGCGGAAGCTAAATCATAAATAAAATGAAAAGATGGGGAATACCCATATACTATAACTGAGATATATGAAAACTGATGAATTTAATACAAAGAAGATATTAACTCAACACTAAGCTGAATCTAACTATGTCTAAAATAAGCCTCTAAACTGACTAGAAGTGCTGGGACATGCCCCAGGTAAATCTAGAAAATCTGAAACTAAAAGACTGAAAACTGAAAGATAACATGACTATTGTCCTCGAAGAATGAGGACTCACCACTGATCCTGCTGAACTGGAGATCGGGAACCGATCTAAACGTGATTTGGATGCTGAGAACCTGAACCTACATCACGAGAAGATGTAGCGCACGTATGCGTCAGTACTTGAAAGGTACTGAGCATGCAGGATAGAGTAAAGCTAAAATAAATATATAACTGAACAAAGAAAATAAGCAATGATATAATCTGAACATGATATAGATACTGAATGCTGAGACAACTGAATGCAGTGAACAATTTTTAGCATGTTGACTGAATACTGAATGAACTGTAAATGTGGTCAATGCAATAGAGTCTGACTGGACTGTGGGAGCTACTAATAACCGACATAAAACAACATGAGCTAAATGTGGAGTCCGATGTATACGCCCCATCGAGAGGACCCAATATACCCGGCCAAAGGTATAGAGGCGTGACTGGCGTGATCACTAAACTGATGTTGCCCACAGAGGGGACTTACACCTACGTGGCTCGTTGTTCTGGGACTATATGGGTACGCTGAACCCTAGTCCAACTCGGTATTATGCTACTCCCAATAGATTAAGTGATTAACACATTATGACTGAATTTTTGTAATACTGGATAGCTCAAAACTGGACATGCAAAACTGAGAATGCAACAATTAATCTGATAATGATGCATTCATAAACTGAGGCATGTATAACTGA
>JAJONZ010018130.1:0-17366 GCA_029582445.1 Solanum paucissectum | reverse complement strand
CCCCCCCCCCCCCCCCCCCCCCCCCCCCCCCCCCCCCCCCCCCCCCGGGGGGGGGGTAATAAGACCTTAATATAGTATAAGTGTGTCTCTGAGATTTCGGACATAGGTTGGAGGTACTTATGGGTTTTCCCAAAAAATAACACCAAAGTTTATTGTTCATATATCTTATATTATTTTTATGTGTACGTATGGATGTGAATACATGCATGGGCCATGGCGTGATAATTTTTTTAATCAGTGATGGTCTTTAAATCATAGTTTGGCAAGCTATACTATGACCCTATGCTAAAATTGATTTTTAGAGATAATTAATTAATAGTAAGTTGATAATAACTTATTTATCACTGGATATGTATTTTTAAAGGCAATTAACAATACACTTTGACTTTGTAAATGTCCCTGAAACCTATAATGATATTGGATGAAATGACGATAAACTAATGCCGATATAGGCTATATATAATTATCATTTTTTATTAATATGTATAATTATTGCCGCAAAAAGCTATTTGTATTTTAGTGCAGGTTACATATGTGAAGACCATAAATAGATAAATTAATCTAATGGTCCTAATTTAGGTCGGGTAAGTGAGAATTTGTTGAAGTAAAAACTTATATTAATTAAAGTAATTTTAAGGTGTTAAAATCTATTTTCCATTCAATTATCTGAGCCATTAAATAAGATAAATTATTGTTTTTAATAATATTACTGTGGAGCAACTTACAAAAATGACTATATTTATAGGGCTATTAAAGTTCAATAGCTATAAGTATGATATTTATAAAAAATGACTACAATTTATGTCTTGTTTTAGCTGTATTATTGTCTATGTTTTTTATTTTTCTATTTATACACTGATACAATTTTAATTACAATGAACTAAATAAGAAAAATGTATTAATTGTACAAATTCAAATTAGTATCTTTATTTATAAAATTTAAAGTATTAATATATCAAGGATACAAGTATTTGTAAAAACTTAAGGTATTAGTTGTCACGCCCCGAGCCTATACCCTGGGCGGGACTGGCACTCGAAGACCATTGCTGGCCTCAAGCGAACCCTTGGCCTGGCTTACTGACTCAGCGGAAGACTCTAAGCATTTTTACAATGATCAAATGAACTTACTCAAATAGCTTAGTAAAATAACTTAGAATGTTTAAAAGTCAACATTCAACTTGGCCAAAATGGCAACTCAAGTCTTTACATATGAAATGATAATGTAATGACATCTGGCTACTAACTGTCTATAAAGCCTCTAAAACAACTGAGATGGATGTCGGGTCAGGTCCACGACATCCTAAAGAACTATCTAATACTGAAAGCAATTAAAAGGACTAGTCCTCCAGAATGCAAGGAGGCTTACCAATAGACTCTGAGTGCTCAACTGGATCAACGAGGCGTTGGATGCTGATCATGGTTACCTGCGTCTGCATCATAATAAGATGTAGGTCAACTGGCATCGTACATTGAATGTACGAGTATGCGAGTTGGAATGATAAAATAAGATATAGGCTTGAAAGGAATCTGAAGAAACCCTAATTACCTGGGCTCTTCTCAACTTCTGAATAACTTAACTCAAATATAAAGCAATAAAGCACATGCAGTATATAAAGCTTATAAAACAGTTGAAAACATCTTAGTTCGTTAAAGAAAATGCAATAACAAACTCAACTTTACTCATATAAGAAAATAATATAATTTCTGGGGGAGATTCTCTAACCGACAACCACCACTATGAGCCTAAGTATTGATACAACACTTTATGTAACATCTCGCAATTCGAAATAGCTAGAAAGAAGCTAAGAATTTGAAATAGTTATTTTTGGAAAGTATAAGGAGATCTGGAAAAAAAAAATTAAGTTAAAGTGAGTTTTTGGTCAACTTCAAACGACCATAACTCCTAGATTAGGATGAGTTAGGTGTATTCCAGATATGGTTGGAAAGCTCTTGGAATGGTCTTTCCAACGCTGATAAGTTTGTGCGATTTCGAGTTCGTACGAGTGAGTTATGCCCTTTGGAAGTTGGGTTGTTCGAATAAGAAAATGCCCAATCCGGATTTTTGAAGGGTAGTTTGGTCTTTTCCTTACCCAATTAATTAAATTCATTTTTAATAAAATAATTGGGGTCAAAACTGAGTTAGTTCAGTTTACACTTTTGAGAAATAGAGTTAGGGCTTTCGGAGAAAGAGCGCAAGAGAAAGGAGAAGAGGAAAAGTAAGACTTGCCAAGAACGATCGATTTTGGTTGCAGATTCACCAAGGAATTGACCCTACAAGGTATGTGAGTCTCTCATAGCGTTGGGTTCATTCACCCACGTGCTAAACATGTTTAGTTCAGCGAAATTCGTCCTAAAAGAGTTTGAAAGTTGATGTTTTTGACGTGAATTCTTGAATTTGAATGTTGTTCTCTTGAATTGGGATGAATTGAGAAATTTATGAGTTTGTTACATCGCATTATAGAGTCGTTTCGAATTAGGTTCTTAGGCACAATTGCTGGGTATCTGTATCTGAAGGTAATTTGAGAAAAAATAACTGAGGTTTGGTGATTTGGGGCTGGAAAACGAAGAAGAAATTTGAGTGTGGGAATGCATCGCGCGACTTGTTCCCAGAATTGAAAAATTATGCTCTGCGTCGCGGAGCTGACACGACGTGTTCTGCCTCAAAAGACATTTTTGGAACCAAAATTTAATTATGCCTCCGCGTCGCGCTTCAAATCTTGATTTTCGGTCTTTCCTCATATTTAGCTATTTAGAATCATTCCTAAACAATATGATATCTTTCCAAACACCAATCATAATCCTTGAATCCATAATTCAATTCAAGGATCAATTAAGAGTCAAGTCAAGATCAGTTAAGAGTCAAGTCAAGAGCAGTTAAGATCAAAGTCAAGAGAAGTCAAGAGTCAAGTTAAGATAAATTCTTAAGGTTTTCAAAAAGTCTTTCACAAATGTTTTAATTTTGTTTTAAGACTTAAGTTTTGAGTTCAGTAAAAAGTAAAGTTGAAGTTCTTTTCATCAAAGAAGTATATGGGGACTATGTATTCTCAAAGAGATTTAAAAATATTTTCACATAAATAAGAACGGAAACTGAGAGTTTCAAAGAGCCTTCGGGCTAGTTTTCAGAAAAGAGTAATAGCTTTCTAAATGAAGCAAGCAGGGAAACTGAGATTTTCAAGATAGCCTTTGAGCTAAGTTTTTGAGCATTAATCTCAAATCACAGAAAAAGTATGTTTTTAAACATAAGAGCTAATATTATATTTTTGGGAGTAGTATTGAGCACCGATATGGGGATGCGAGTTCACATTAACTCAAGTCTCCATAAACCATGTAGCCATCATGGGTAGAAAATGATCATACTTTTTAGATGAATCCTTTTCGCATAGACTAATCACTACTAAAAAATCAGCATTTAGCGACGAACTATATTCCGTCACTATATAACGACGGATTTGCGACAGAATTACCATTTTGTTGCAAAATTAACAATTGATTTTTTGATTTATAATATAGCAACGGATTTGCAACGGAATATTTAATTCGTCGTTGATTATTAGCGCGAAATTTTGGCGCCTAATTTTCCCTACGGATTTAGTAACAAAATAAGGGTAACAAATTCAATTAATATTTGGCGACGGAATTAGCGACGGAAAAAGGTCGCTAAACTTTTATATATATTTTTTATAAAATTTATATTATATAGTGACGAAAATATCCGTCAATGTAATATTTTCTAAATATATATATTTATTTGAAAGTGACGGATGTTATAATCCGTCACTAATTCCGTTGCAATTTTTTTAAAGTGATATATTCTTAGGGCACAAAATATTCACACTCACACTCCCGTAACATTTCAGAGATGAAGCTCTGAAACTCCAAGCCTCCATCTCTGAAACTCCATTTCGATTTCAAACTCCATCTCGAAGCTGGTAACACTCGAAGCTCTGAAGCAAGTCTCCATCTCGAAGCTCTGAAGCAAGTCTCCATCTAGAAATGTAAGTGCTCAAACTCCATTTCGATTTCAAAGCTTCAGTTTCCCCAAATGGATTTGTTGGTTCAGATATCAAGGGGAATCAATTTCCCAAGATGGGTTTATCAAGAACTAGTTATAAAATCAAAACCCTAGCTCCAATTTGCAGTATTTCAACATCTAGGCCAACTTTGATTTTGACAACTTTCAACTCTTTCTCTCTGAAAAATAGGAACCCCACTAGGAATTTCGATCAGATTCCTGCATTAGGATATCAGATTAACTCGACATACCATTGTTTTCTAGTTGCAAAATATGAACCCTAACTAGGAATCGTTTCACTCGACCACTAAAAATAGAGATTTTAGTCGTTTGGGTGCTATGAAAATATGATATTTTAACTATGAACTCTTTCCATTTCGTTTAGCTTGAAGTAAGATTGGTAATTTCTCTAGAAATTTGAAATTTCTGAAAAATAGAGGTTTTTTTAGAAGTAAAGTTTTTTTAAAATAGGTGTTAAAGTTCAAGCAAGCATCTAGGGTTAGGTACAAGCATTTTACATTGATTTCACACTGATTTGTTTTAGTTTTCTACTGCAGGTAACTTTTATTGTTGTGACTACTCACTACCGACTCATTCTCTCTGTAAAAGGTATCTCTCTTTTTCTCACCAGCACAATATCTTTCTTTTTTTCAGAAAAATGTGTTGATATAAATTTTCTGTTTATACTTTTGTTTGGGTTCATTTTTTGGTGATAAATAATGTTAGTGTAATATTGAATCTAGTGTTAAAAAGTTGCTTCTTGTTGATTTTGGTATTCTGATTTTAGATCATTTGAACTTGTGTGGTATACAACTTCTTTTTGTTTTTTCGATTGATATTCTAAAGTGGTTCTTTATGTTTTTCTCACTTGAAATGTACTATGAGTGCTCTTGCTGGTAGTGATCTGGAAGTTATGGTTGTTATTCCTAATGATCAGCTTTCTGCTATGAATTATTATGACAGAGCTAAAGATTGGGTTAAATGTAATGTCACGAATTACAATTAAACTTGACTTATTTTATGGTTTATATTGATGCTCTGTGCCGCTAAATAAGCATTTGTTTGAAAGAGTGGACTTTCTGGTGCTTTTTCTTGTTGTAAATTGAAGGAGTGATACTATGGTTCAAACTCTTTCTTGCCAGTTATGAATATTTATTAAAGGAGCTTCGAAAGAAAAATAATTATTTCCTCCGAGAGTTTATTAAAATAGCCTCTCTATCTAAACCAAAAATATTAGATTAGACATTTAATAATCATCAAATTTTTATGTTCAAGGAGAGAATGATAAGTTTATACACTATAAAGTCTAGGCTAGATGTGGTAAAATGAGTTGTTGCTGAAATAAGTGATGTGAAGCTTCAATAACATGTACTATAATGAAATAAAGGATTTCTCAAAGTGCTAAAATAAGCCTCAATATTCTGTTGAAATAAGGAACATCTTAGAGTGCATTTATAAACGACATTAGATAATCTAATGTTTCATGTTGAAATAAGCCTCAATTAAAGCTGACGACTCCTAGAAGCCGACATTATCAGTTGTAGAATTGTCTGAAATCAATTCTGGTTACCTGCCAGAAAATCAATACATCATTGCCTTTTCAGTTTAAGTTCATCAGTGTCTTGCTTCTCTGCCAAGTGTTTAGAAATTGATGCTATTTTGTTTTCTCATGGTGCCACAAGCTTACAAGCTTGGGAGCTATCTGATTTACTAAACACGCAGTTAATAATATATTCTAACACGTGCAAGCTAACTCGACTAAATGAACCTCTAGTCCTCATGATGGAAGAGGCTAAATGAAGTAAAACTCTTTGCATTTCATCAATGTGTTGCCTGATTAAGTGAACAGGGTGAAGTTTGTAATAACATCTGGTAAGAGGCCTTTACATGTTCTTAATTCGCCAATTTAACTTGAGAAATAAAATTATATACTGTTTAAATGTTGCAGGTATTTGCTGATGTAATTACCAAGACAATTATAATGTTTAAATGTTATAGGTATTTGCTGCCATAACCTCAACATCAAGATCTGGTTGATATTCACTCAAAGTAAGTCTTGCTCTTCATTTCTATCTCTGCTTTAGCTTAAGAATTAAGTCCCGAGGTATTTACTTTACTGAATCTAATAGTGGGTGCTTAAAATGTTGCAGGCCCCTGCTGTTATAACATCATCATCAGGGTCTGGTTGATATTCGCTTGAAGTAAGCCTCACTTTTCATTTCTATCTTTGATTTAGCTCAATATTTAAGTTCCGAGGTATTTTGTTTACTCAATCTAACTATGATGAAGATTGTTGCCATTATCTTGAGACTATTCGAGTTAGAGCTTTTTTTAAAGAGATTAGTGAAAAGTTTGGAGAATTCTTATTCTGTTGTTGTGGGTGTTTCTGTGATTAGTTCTTGCTGAAGGAATACATTCTAAATTTTAAATTGTTTGTTGATTTTATTTTCTAGAAAAATGCATCCTAGACTTTAACTTTTTCTTTGATTTTATTTGCTAGAGGAATTGTTGTACTTATAGAGGAAAGTCATGTGATTTTCTTAAAAATTGTCTTTTTGAAATAAAGTTTCTTGCCAACTGCTTGTTCAGTAGATTAAATTATTAACCAAATCAAATCAAAACAACTACATAGTCATCAAGAACCTCTAAGATTAAATTTATTAGCTAACTGCTTGTTCAGTAGAAAGTTTTTCATGTAATGTGCTTCTGTTTGTTGCTGATGAAATGTAGTATTGGCTCCAAATTCTTTTCTTGCTCTAGTTTTTCACACACTGGAAAGTGTTGTTTGTATTGTAAATTAACTGTAATGCTTCAATCCCTTTTGTTTGTCATCAATTTTGTGAGATTAATATAGTAATTAGATAGTTTCAATAAGTTCACTGTAACTAGAATGCCTCAGTAAGTTGATTTGAATTAGAATGCTTTAATTGTTCTATAAGTTGACTAAAATTAGAATGTTCCAACAACTGTTTTGTAAGTTGATTATAATTAATAATTGCTTTACTAGTTCGTAAGTTTTTTTAAAGTCTGCATAGTGAAGAACTTTAGAAATTGTTCTTGTTTTGCTAATATGCATGTTTTGTTCGAATTTGATGAATATGAATGAGAGTACCTTCTGGTCCACGGTTGTGCTTGTTACTAAATTTTTTTTTGTAAATTTAAACATTATTAGGAACATGAATAATCTAGAGCGTGGTTTGATGTATGATAGGTTGGATGGCCGAGGGGCTATAAATTCTAGTTTTGTAATTGGAGTGGATAAATTTATCCAATTTGCATGTTCACAACAGAATCGCATGAGCGGTAATAAAGTTAGATGTCCATGTAAAAAATGTCACAACTTTAAGTTCATGGATGTTGAAACGATTAAGCATCACCTTTATAAGTCTGGATTTGTTGATATCTATTTTATCTGGAAGCATCAAGGAGAAAAAGATGTGATTGGTGAGATTTCTTCTGATCAGGATTTGAATGGTGGTGCTACACCTGAATTAGGATATGATAATCCATACCGTCAAATGATTTTTGATGCAACTGGTCCTAACTTTCCCCAAGATTCAAGTTGGCAATCTTTTAGCAATATTGAACCTAAGTCGTCTCATCCTTGTGAACCTTCAATGGAGGAAGATCCTAATCTCGAGTCCCAAAAATAATATAACTTGCTACAAGCAGCTGATGCAAAATTGTATCCCGGTTCTTCCCTCTCTCAACTTGCTGTTATCTCTCGAATGTTAAATATTAAAATGGAGAACAATATGTCACAGAGAGGTTATAACCAAATGATGCAATTGTTGAAAGAGGCTTTACCTGAAGATAACATAGTGCTTGATAGCTACTATCAGACCAAGAAGGTAGTGCGTAGCTTGGGTTGTCTCGTCAGTCAAGCAAGGAAGGCAAGGCAGCTATGCTGATAGGGGATATGGACCTAGCAAGGCTTATGATCCATGTGCAATAAGTTGATAAGGATAAGCTGAAGGAAAGAGAAGAGTTTAAGAATAAGAGGGCTAAGACATCATGGAGCGAGTTCGGGTAGCAAAAAAATAATGCCAACCGGTCATCTTTCAAACAGAAGCAAAAGGGACCCGCTCCATCATATGTGAGTGCACCTGCACCTAGGAATACAGGTGAGTATAATGGCCAGAATTCACAGAACTTCAGAGCTAGACCAGCACAATCTCAAGGTAGTGTGGCACAAGGAGGTAGTTGGGCTCCTGTATGTGGTAGATGTTGAAGACATGATGATGATTTTCAAGTACTAGATGATAATACTTGTTTCTATTCAATCTCTCTTTTTATAGTGCTACTTATTACTCCACCCCTACCTTACCTTACCCCACCCATAACCTGATATAAATGATTTAAATAAATGATACGTAGATAATATATTCCACAGCTAAATAATATTAAATGAAAGAGTTATAACTTGCAATATTTCCCTCACATCCTGAGTTAGGTTGAAGATGATCAACTTGAAGATTGGGACCACAGAAATTAATGCCGTAACATTTGACTTGGCATGTTGTTTAAGAACAAAAAAAGAAGACTTCAAATTAAACAATCCTTAATTTATAAATCATTTCATTAAAGGTAAAAACAAATTAAACGTTAAATTATTTTTAATTATAGTATGAAATTTGTTAGTGGTATCATTGTTGAATTTAAAGGCCGATCAGTCCAATGATCCTTTATTTTGTTTGAGAGAGGACCTCAGCATTCACAAAGAAGAATAAATTTGGGTTCTCGCATTCTCGCCATATGAAAAGAGAACATTTCATATGTTGCCATCATATTCCCATAAAAAAAGGTCATTATTCTTGTGATAGTTCGACATTATACTTCAATAATATCTAAAGCATTTTTGAGATATTACAATTGTTTGCAATTGAGATAATGGTAATAAACCAATTACATCACCTTACAATTAAAGTATAGACAAATTAAAACATATGAGGTAATTAAACACAAAATAATAGTCAATGAATGACACTTTATATAATATATATACACAATGTATGTAGCGTTAGAAAAATAAATATATTAGTGGTGGTCCTCAAAGCTTAATTTGGCAAGGCTACATGTGAAGATCTTGATTAGAGATATGTAAATGCAATCTCCAATGGTCCTAACTCCTAATTTAGGTCTGGTAAATGAGAATTTGAAAAAGTAAAATGCCTATATCAAGTAAACTATTTTAAATGTGTTGGAATCTCTTTATATCAAATAACTCAAACCTGTTATGCTTCCGATAGGCTATTAACTAATGAAATACCTCACTATTTATATATATTTTTACAAACATAAGGATTGTCCTACTTTCTTTAAAATAATTTGATGATATATATTGGATTGATTGATTCCCTTTCTTTTGATCTGCTAATGCTAGTATGTAGCTCTAGCAAACCCAAAGGATAAAAATATCTTTCCAAAAAATAACACCAAAGTTTATTGTTCATATATATTACATATTATTTTTATGTGTATGGATGTGAATACAATATGCATGGCCATGGCGTGATAATTTTTTTTAATGGCATAATACATAAATTGGACCATAAACTTGGCTTCAAATTTTAAGTATAACCTCTAACTTTCATAATGCACAAGTAGGCACTTTAACTATCCAATTTTTAAACAAAAAAACACGCGAATCCAACAGCCAAATTGTGTGATAGACAAACACTCCTACGTGGCTTATTGAGCCACTTAATGGCTGCCACGTAATTAAAAAATTACACGTATTTTATAATTAAAAAAAAGAAATTAAAATACAAAAGGGTAGGGTCGTATTTTCTAGCCCTAATTTCTTAAAAAACGACCAAAATTTGTGCACAAAAAGAGAAAAAAAGCTTGAGTACTAGAATTAAGAAGAAGAAGAAGAAGAAGAAGAAAAATGGGATTTTGATTTGAAAAAAATTAAGATATATTTAAAAGGGATTCATTAAGGGTAAAATTATCATTTTCGCTTTTTTTTACTGTTGTGGGCCTCGAAAAATACCCCTGACGCGCCTGAATTGCGTCTCAATCACGCGTTATGCCAGGTTGGATTCACGTGTTTTTTTGTTTAAGAATTGGATAGTTAAAGTGCCTACTTGTGCACTTTGAAAGTTAGAAGTCATACTTAAAATTCGAAGCCAATTTTAGGGTCCAATTTATGTATTATGCCTTTTTTAATCAGTGATGGTCTTCAAAACATAGTTTGGTAGTTTGGCAAGCTATACTATGACACTATGCTAAAATTGTTTTTTAGCAATAATTAATTAATGGTAAGTCGATAATAACTTAATTACCACTGAATATGTATTTTTAAAGGTAATTAGCAGTACTCTTTGTAAATGTCCATGAAGCCTATAGTGATATTGGATAAAATGATGATTAACAGGCTATATATTGTTTTGTTAGGAAAAGTATATTTGGACTGTTTTAAGAGTCGCTACTTAATTTTTAAGAAAAATCAAGAAAACTACTTTTTCAAAAAATTAAAACAGGAAATCAATTGAAAAATATTTAAGGGGGTTCGAGGTTCTTATTAACATTCTAGGAAGGTTTTAAAAGCACCTAGAATATCCACTAATGTGGTTAACCGACAATTAAATTTTTGGCTAAAAACTTTAACTTAATTTAAACAGAACGATTGAACTATTTTATAGTTGAGACGGTTTAAAAGGGGGAAAGGGAAATATTGACCTACGATCTAAGTGAGATAATTCTCAAAATTTATTCTTTTAAGTCTTTTGAAAAGATGATCGATTTAGTTAAATTGTTAAAACGAAATGAGCGTCATATGGGGATTCGAATTGTTCAACCTTAAAATTAGCGGCAAATACTAACAAGTAAAATGAACACAGTAAAGTAGAGAGGGAAAGAGAGTTGGGCCCAAATCTGGTTTCTGTCCGCCTGGACCAATATTTGGGCCTATTTCGTTTTGGGCCAAAGGCCCAATTTTTGCCACCTGTCCTAAATTTTAGCAAGGCTATTAATAAGTAAAATAAAAAGGGCTTAGGCCCCAAAATAACAAAATACAGCTTATAAAATAAGGAATGGGTCTTTTGAACCCCCTTTTCCCATTTTTCGTATACACCTAGTGTATAAAAATCCGCATCGACTCTAATTCTTGTTCGTCAATTTGTGAAGGACTTGTTCTTCGAATTCATTGACTCGATAAATTTTGGGCCTCTATGACCCATCCGAAATATGAAGTGGGGAGAGATGGAGTCCAAGAGGACTCGGAAGGTATTACATGCCACAAAAAAAATGATAAGGATTAATATTTGAAAATAATATCTCAACATATGCATCTAACTGACAGCGAAGATTAATCAGTTATAAAGTAGTAGATGCATCAAAATGAATACAATGTGTATAAATGATCACTCATTAATACAATATGGATAAATATCAAGTGAAAAACAAGATTGGTCTGCCACTATTCTCGCTCTTTTCCTTTTGACATTCAGTGTCATTATATTGAAGAATGGCAACCGTATTTCCTACAAGTGTAGCAATAATATTTTTTTCGGAAAAAAAAAAGCGCCATAGTTCAAATTTATTAGCTATATAATAAATTCAAAGATCTGGCCAAAAATTTTAGAACACAAAAAAAAACACAACATAAATCAAATTGTTCATTGTGGCTATAAAATGTCATTCTTCCTAGCAGATTTAACACAATCATCAAGTAACTCCTTCATTCCAACATGAAGGATTTAATGACCTTATGCAAATATTGACTATACCCGGATTTAAATAGAGGCAAAATTCTGGAAATAAACAACTTACAACACCCCCTAAGATTTCAAAACATAAGCTGGATTGTATTTATTAAAGAAAAAAAAAAGAGCTTGGGAGAAGTCTGAACCTAAAAATTAGAATATAAACACAAATACCAATTTAACATAATGCAAAGTAATATAGATAAATAAAATGCTCCCTCTAACCTACAGTAAGTAGCGACTAGATAAATAAACAAAAAAAGTTGTACTTTTTGCCAAATTGAGAGAGATGACAATGGGATCTCATGACATTAACAGAGTCTAAGAATATTGAACATGAACCAACCCAGCATGTAGTATTAACCAAAGACTCACAGAAAAATTGCATTTATATCTAAGCATGAGTGGGAAAGGAACCTATAACGCTTACACTTTTGCATACGACCAAAAGGGAAGGGAGGGATAATCATTCAAAGAGAGCTAGACAAGTAGAAATAATCTCGACAACCAGTAAACCGATCAAAGCATCATGAGATCACACATTAGATTTGACAAGTCATAAGGTGCAGTAAGACCACAAAGGCTTTAAAAAATAAGGCCTAACCCATCAGTGGCCCCCTAAACTTGGCACCAACTTTCACTTAGGCACCTCAAGTGGGCGATGTTCATTTTAGACACCTCATGTAGGGTCTCACTGTGTCATTTTGACACTTCTTATATTTTCAAAATCACATTTTAAGTGTGTACATCCAGACGCCTCTTATGTGGAAAAATAAACGAATTGGTATGTGACACGTGGAAATTTTATTTTATTTTTAAAAATCTCAATTTTACTTTCTTTTTTTCTTTCTTCCAGATCCCAAACCCCATGCCCCCACCTCTTTTCTTCTTCTTGCGTCTCCTTCCCCTTCATCTGTTCAAAGAAGATGGAAGAATCAAAGAGTTTAAAAAAGTTGTGTGGTGATGGAGGATGGTAGAAAGTGGGGAAGATGGAAGGGAGAAAGCAAGGAAGAAGAAGGAGAAGAAAATATTTACAAAAAAAATCAAAATATTTACAAAAAGTCTCTGACGCGCTCAAAATTCGTGTAGCACACGTACTGTGCTTAGTAAGCCAAAAGTGTCAAAATGACACAGTGAAACCCTATATAAGGTGTCTAAAATGAACATCGCCCACTTGAGGTGCCTAAGTGAAAGTTGGTGCCAAGTTTAGGAGGCTACCAATGGGTTAGGCCAAAAAATAAACAAGAAGAAAGAAAAAATAATAATAAAAAAGAAGATAAAACTAAGCCATTGGAATAAAAATGCTACTACACTACACATATTTAGTTAGTCATATCATTCAATTCTGAACCCTTAGACCTATGTGAATAATGATGTTAGTAATAATAGACTCAAATGAAGAACCTTCGCCACAATAAGGCTGTAAAAATCAGGAGTAACGAAGACAAAGAAATAAACTGCCCAAAATATCGAATATAGAATCAATGAGATCAAAGCCAAGAAGGCAAACATTGAACATTGAAACAAAATCACGAAGCAACATAAGAAATATAAGCCAACATATTCGAGCTGTCGAAAATCTAAACCACAATCAGTAGCTACACGATTAACCACAAAATGACGATTTTCTAATATCAACCGAACGAGATAGGAGAAGAGATGAAGAGATAGAGAGATGTTACCTTCTTCCGAGCAGCGACTGGACAAACAACGAGCAGGGACGAGCTCTTCCACCACACGTATCGAGGTTCAAGCACCACACCAAGAGAAGCTAAACAAAATCGAGTAAAAAATCTTCCCAAAACCTATGAACTTTTATAACTTTTTTCGATTCCCTTCCTAACTTTTTTTTTTCTCCAAATGTTTGTATACAACAAAGATTTATCATCTCTATGGGATTAAATCCCGAGTTCTGACCGGTAGCTTTGTGTTCCTCTCAAATTTCAACTAAAAATCTCCAATCTTTTCTCTAACTATTTTCTTAACATGAAATTTTCGGACTCAAAATCCCCCCCACCCCCAACAATGAACAATAGGAAACTACTTATAGAGGGGAAGCTTAGGGTTCAAAAAAAAAAATGGGGGGGAGGGGGAAACAAACGAAAATTCGGGATATACAAGGGTCCATTCGAAATTCAAAATCCAAACTCTTTCACCAAATAGGGAAGACATACTTTTTCTAAAAAAATTCAACCCATTCCGAAAGAGGAAAGGGCGAATACGCGTGCCTGCTGCCTGCGATTGTACGAGATAGAGAGAGACGCTGCAGGAAGAAGACAGTGAAGTTGCTATCTTCTGCGTATTTGACGTCGTTTGGAGCCGTTTGAGGCGTTGTCGTTTGCGGACCGTTGCACGTTGAACTGGAAGCTGCTGTTAACGTTGAGGTTGCTGGAGTTTAATTAGGATTGGGGAATATGGGCCGGGTCGAGGGGATTATTGGGTTGGGTCGGCTGGATAAGATTTGCAAAGGACTAGGAATTAAAGTGGGCTGCTGGAAATTGTTGAATAAGAGTTGGGCTGGCTGGAAAAGAATTGGAAAAAGAGGTGAGCTGAGAATTTATATATAGGGCCCAAATTAGTTTATCACAAATGGGCAAGTGTGAAGTAAGAGGGAGGCAAAATTTAAATTGACAATTCGATTCAAATAATAGCCAATTGAATTTAAGAATTTAGCCAAATTTAGCTTAATTGGTGATTTTTGCTAAAAACTAATTTAGACGAATTAAAATTAATTAATTAATGAGCTTCTTAATCTTGACGAAATAAAATAATTAACTTAATGTAAATTAATGATTCAAAATTATAACCATAATTTAAACTAAACTAATTTAATAAAATACTTACTAAAATTAAAATCTTTTTGAGATGATTTTCGAATATTTATAAAAATATACTAATTACATATATAACTATATGAAATATATTTATTAATCAAAACGCTATAAAAGTCGACTGAAATTACTTAAAATAACCTTGAAACTATTTGAATTTTATAAGACTAATTATTCTAAATCGTTTAAACATTAAGAAGCTCGGGAATTAATTCCTATCGAGGAGGGTCAAAATTGGGTGTCAACATATATAATTATCAATTTTTGTTAATATGTATAATTATTGTCGCTAAAAGCTATTTTTATTTTAGTGCACCAGGTTACATATGTGAAGACCTTAAATAGAGAAATTAATCTAATGGTCCTAATTTAGGTCGGGTAAGCGAGAATTTGTTGAAGTAAAAACTTATATTAATTAAAATAATTTTAAGGCGTTAAAATCTCTTTTCATTCAATTATCTAAGCCATTAAATAAGATAAATTATTGTTTTTAATAATATTACTGTTATAATGAATGGTGAAAACTTTGTAAAATTAACTTATGCACACCCAGTTTCTCTTGATACTTTTTGATAAAGTAAAATGCCAAGAAATGTATTTGATTAATTTTGGGCTAACCCATCGGTGACCCCCTAAACTTGACACGATCTTTCACTTAGACACCTTAACTAGGCTTTGTGCATTTTAGACACTTCATGTCACGTCCAATTGTGTCAATTTGACACTTTTTCGACAATCTGCCAAATTTGTAAGGTGTGTGTAACACACTCGCTGGTGACATGTCAAAGTGACGAATTAAATAAAGACACGTGGCATATATATAAAAAAATAATTATTAAATGATGAATCTAGAGTAGGAAAAAAACTACCAATGACTCATTGACATGTGGCATTTCTTTAACTAAATATTTTTTTTTTAAAAACACTTTTAATAAAAAGAAAATTATATCCACACCACCCCCAAATTGTCTTCTCTACTACCCACCCCCACCTCAAACCCCAACCCCTCTCTCTCACTCAGATTTTCTTCTCCACCCACCATGGAAAGAGTATCCCCAGTTATCTTCTCCACCCCTCACCCCCCTCCACCCACAAAATCGTCTTCTCTAAAGCCCCCCAAAACCCAACCTCCAAATAACCCCAAACCCCTGCCTCAAAATACTCTACTATGCGCACCATTTGAAAATTTTTATTTTAAAAAATAAAAATCTCCCCAATCCTCCCCACATCTGCACGCCATTACTATCTCAAACAATTTTTTTAGCTTAGTTTAAAGAAATTAATATTAAATTCTTCCAAGAAAAATTTCGTAAATGGATTTATTTTTAGATTTTAAAAATGGGGAAGAAGAAGAAGAAGAAAAAAATAATTAAAATTTGGTAAAATGAGGCTCTCACGCGCGTCTAGTGAGTGTATCACACTTGTTATGCCATCTCAGCAGAAAGTGTCAAATTGACACAGTTGGGCGTGACATGAGGTGTCTAAAATGAACAAAGCCTAATTAAGGTGTCTAAGTGAAAGATCGTGCCAAGTTTAGGGGGCCACCAATGGGTTAGCCCATTAATTTTTATGTCAATCTGATATGAAAAGATCACCTTAATTAGCAATTAAGCATAAACACAGGGACCATCAGGTTTACATGAATTTATGTCTTATTTTTGAAATTATATATAATAGTATTATATTTTTAAAAAATATTTATATATAGATGTGTGAGCTCACACTCATGTATCATATAATGCAATAATGATTGGGTTCACTGGTTTCTCATGTGGAACCATAGAAGGAATTCAATCACTACATATTAATTGGTATCTTTATTTATGCATCAATGACGATAGATGCATTCGTCATAGTTTTAGCATTACGACAAATCCGTGTCAAATATATAGCTGATTTGGACGCTCTAGCCAAAACGAATCTATCTAAGTGAGGTCATAAATTTGAATCTTATATCTATCTTGTTTTATTTTTCTTTTAAAATCAGATAACACATCTCTAAGTGGTTATTAGTAGCACTATATACACATACAAGGGTGGATCTAGGAAGGCCCAAGGGGTGTCACAGAACACAACTTCATCAGAATAAAAATTGTTATATATATATATAATAAAAAACAGAAACAAACTAGGATATATAAATATAATGTTATCTATTGATGATACAGAAGTGAGCGTGGCTTAGTTGGTCAAGAGTCCTAATTCCTGATTGAGGGTCGCGAGTTTGAATCCCCAGACAGCTTTATTTTTCATATACTAATGGAGCTTCAAATTGTTTGATATATTTTCTTTTCTTCTTTTGCTTTTTATTTTTTGGGAAAATGATCTAAAAAATACTTTAACTTTGGCCGAAATTGTTGTTACGATACCAAACTTTATGGAGGACATTTTACCCCCTGCACTATTTAATAGTGTATTTTAAAGGTAGATATGTGCCTACGTGGACATCATAAATATTGCATCATTTAAAATAGTAAACATATATACCTTTAAAATACACTATTAAATAATGCAGGGATAAAAGGTTTTCCATAAAGTTTGGTATCGTAACAACAAGTTCCTTCCTGGTAAAATAGTGAAACTTGATCCTAAGTAATATATATACACTTGCATGTGTTATTTATAGGAATTTAGTACTATATAATTGTTTAGTTAAACGTGTTGGAAGCAGTTTTTCTTGCATATATGAACTTATCGAGTCTGACCATTTATTATATATATTAGATTAGATAATAGTTAACATACATAAAGAGATGACCTTTTTATATATAGTCACTCCATGAGTAATACATAGGTCATACTATTTATTTAGGT
>JAJONZ010018129.1:0-13071 GCA_029582445.1 Solanum paucissectum | reverse complement strand
GCATCGTTAACGGGTAAAATTTCTCATTACATATATCCCCAATACCTCTGTATTGGTTTGTGTGTTGCATGTTACCCACTGTTAATTATACTCAAATATACTTAAAATTCACAAAAGGTTGCATATATTGGTAAACCTGCAGCTTTCATATCTAAAGGTTGTCTATCTATCTTATACTAGCCTTGGTACATAATTTAAGTAAGTAACTTTTAATTTTTTTTAAAAAAACTTAACCTAAAACAAAAATTTCATGTAAAAAGAATTGCTTAAATTGATGGAGTGACTTTGTAGGTGAAATATCAATAACTGAATAACTTTTTATTAGTTGAATGACCATCTCGATAAATAATTTGTCTTTATCCAAGTAAAGATAACAAGAATTAGCGGTAAATTTAGAAAATTATTTTTCAAAAACATGAATAATGAAGTGGACAAGTGCCAGCTACATATATATGACCATTTGAACTAAAGAGAGATGCTGTCTAAGCAGTCCAGCTGTGCACCATTTAGTATACTTATCATTTTTAATAGTGCAAGCTCTTTTAATAAAGAAATTTTAACAGTTTATTTTAACATTTAATCTAGTAATTTATGTTTTAAGGTACAAGTTTCATTTTTTATATGACTTAATAGTATGGGAAAATATTCTCTTAGCTAATTAATCGATATTAAACTCATCTAACTTTTCTGCTGTTTCTTATAAATATATATCCTCCAATCCCGATCAACTTTTGACACAAAAAGTCATAATTTTTGTTGTTATAGTGAAGAAATTCTTGTTATACTTTTCTATCGTGACTAAAATCTTATCGATATAACAAGAGTACATTATTTTGACCTTTCTATTGGAATTGGATGATCAGTATAATAATTAGTGAATTGAGTCGATAGTTAGTTAGCTAATTATTCTGTATAGTTAGGCAGTCACATCAAGTTGGTTAGTTAGTTACATTCAGTTAGATTCTAGAAGCTTCCTGGTTGTGTATATATAGTATTGTATTCATGCCTCCATGAATAAGTAGTATTGAATAAAGATTTCATTTCGTTAATTCTAACAAATCCTCCAGATTATCTTTCAACATGGTATCAAAGCTGTGAATTGAGATTCAGTTCAACTGCAGTTCTTATTTTCCGCCATTGAAGATCCTTTGTGGAAGCAGAGGAAGAGATGACTACTGGAGAATTAGATGCGACAGCAAATGCGACCGTGATGCAAGCAGATACGCTTGAATCTATTGAGAAGAAACGAAATCACCCATTGTATCTTCATCCATCTGATACTCCTGCGACTGTACTGACCACAGTACGACTCACTGGTATAGAGAACTATTCTCTTTGGAGCAGATCTATGCTCATCAATCTTCGTGCAAAAAGCAAATTGGGTTTTGTGTTGGGAACATGTAAAATGAGTGATTACACGATGGAATTGGAGGAACAATGGGAGAAGTGCAATTGTTTTGTGTTAGCATGGATTATGAATACTGTTTCGAAAGAATTGCTAAGTGAAATTGTATACGCTGATGATGCAGCTGAGGTGTGGAGAGATCTCAAGGATAGATTCAACAAGGTTGATGGATCTAGGATCTACCAGTTGCATAGAGAGATCTGCACAATACATCAAGGTAACTTGTCTGTTTCTGGATATTATACGAAAATGAGATTGCTATGGGATGAATTTGATGCCTCTATGCCCCCACCATCATGTGAATGTGATAAATCGAGAAGTTACATAGATCATTTGGCTTACCTGAGGTTATTTGCCTTTTTGATGGGACTGAGTGAAGTTTTTTGTCAAGCGAGAAGTCAGATTCTAATGATGAGCCCATTGCCTAATGTTAATAAGGCATATGCCATGATAATGGCAGATGAAAGCCAAATGGCTACTGCAGGGACTCACTCTAGCAAGGACATACTGGAATCAACAGCACTATATGCAGGGAAAGGACAAAATATTCAGAGGAATGTGAGATTTCCTCAAACAAAGAAGAAGGATTGGGATCAAATCTATGATTATTGTAAATTGCAGGGGCATGTCAAACTTAATTGTTTCAAGTTAAATGGTTACCCTCCTGATTGGAAGTTCAAAAAGAAACCTGGATATGATCAAGGTATGACAGGACATATGCAGGGAATGCAAAACAATGATAGGCAATATCAAGGAGCAGCAAATCAAGTAAGAGTTGATCCAGTACCAGATGATTTTGCTCCACTACATAAACCTGCAGTTTCTCAGTCACAGGGATCACATGAGGCACCATCTATAGCAGCTCATCACACTTTTACTCTACGACAATACCAAAGGCTCTTACACATGCTGGATAAGGAAGAGGCAACAACTTCAGGAGTCAATAGTGCAAACATGGCAGGTATAACTGGTCTTATCACTAAAGCATTGTTTACTGATGTAGATAAGGACAGTTGGATAGTGGATTCAGGGGCTACCTGTCACATGACTTCTAAGCTAAATAGATTAAGTTATATTTCCAATGACATGAGTGGTATGGATAGGAGAGTGCACTTGCCTAATGGAGAGACCACTTCAGTCACACACACTGGAAATTATAAAACACATGCTGGTGATACATTACAAAATGTGTTGGTGGTTCCTGCTTTCAAATTTGATTTGCTCTCAGTAGCACAGCTGACTAGGCAAATGAATTGTTTAGTGAATTTTTTCCCTGAGTTTGTTGTATTTCAGGACCTCTCAAATGGGAAGGTGAAGGGGATTGGTAGGGAGCTAGATGGGCTATACTACTTTCCCAGTAAACCAATATATGGAGAAGGCAAGAATGATGAGACATTATTGATGACACAGAGTGGAGTATTGATGAATAAACTGTTATGGCATAACAGAATGGGCTATCCTTCAGCTAAGGTGCTAAGCCAATTACCCCTGTCATTTGGTGATACAGATGATATTTGTAAAGATTGTCCAGTTTGCCCACTTGCAAAGCAGACTAGACTACATTTTCCTTTAAGTTTGTCTAAGACTAGTAATGTTTTTGAGTTGATTCATTTGGATGTTTGGGGACCATATAAAGTTGTTACTCATAATGGATATAGATTTTTCTTGACTATTGTTGATGACAAATCCAGAATGACTTGGATATATTTGTTAAGATTGAAAAGTGATGTATTTTCAATTTTGCAATCCTTTCTTATCCTTGTCAAAACACAATTCAATGCAACTATTAAGAGGCTGAGATCTGATAATGGAGCTGAGTTCTTCAACAATGAGTGCAATGCATTACTCAGTTCTCATGGTATTGTTCATGAAAGCAGTTGTTCATATACTCCCCAGCAAAATGGGGTGGCTGAACGTAAACATAGACATGTACTTGAGGTGGCAAGGGCTCTTAGATTTCATGGCCATATTCCTATAAAGTTCTGGGGAGAATGTGTTCTTGCAGCTGTGTACTTAATTAATAGATTGCCTACACCAGTATTAGGAGGAAAGACACCCTATGAAATGTTTCACAAGGTCAATGCCAAACTTGATCACTTGAGAACACTAGGATGTTTGGTTTATGTTACTAGACTGCCTAAAGGTGACAAGTTTTCTCCAAGAGTAGATGCCTGTGTGTTTATGGGGTACTCAGTTACTCAAAAAGGGTATGTCATGTACAACTTAAGTCAGAAGAAAATGATAGTCAGCAGGGATGTTGTTTTCAAGGAGCACATATTTCCTTTTAAAAACATGGTTACCAAAGAGCTTCCATTATTTTCAAAGATTGATATGTATCATAATGATGATTTAGAAGAAATTGTTATGGCTGAGACAGATGAATCACTTCATGAGGAGGTATTTCCTGAGATTGACATGCATGGTGATGATCTGCATGCAGCAGAACCTGAAATAAATGTTGAGCTTGGTCATCATGGTCCTGATGATAGGAATGATCTGGCTCATGTCCCATCTGATGCTCATACAAGAACTAGACAGTCTCTTAGAACCTCTAATCCATCACTCTGGATGAAGGATTATGTGACTCAAGTGTCTGACACAGCTCATCCTTATTCACTAGGAAGGTATCTTTCATATCAGGATATTTCTCCTAGTTATGCATCTTACTTATCCAAGTTCTTTACAGAAGTTGAGCCTAAGAATTATGAAGAGGCTATCAAGGACAAGAGATGGATAGAGGCAATGAAGTTAGAAATCAAAGCCTTGGAGGACAATGGTACCTGGAAGCTTGTAAGTTTACCAGCAGGGAAGTCTGCCATAGGTTGTAAGTGGGTGTTCAAAATAAAATACCAAGCTGATGGGGAAATAGACTGATTTAAAGCAAGATTAGTTGCAAAAGGGTACAATCAAACTGAGGGTATAGATTACCAAGAGACCTTTTCACTAGTGGTGAAAATGGTTACTATTAGGACAATAATATCATTGGCTGCTGCTGAACACTGGATGGTTTACCAAATGGATGTTTTTAATGCATTTTTACAACGGGACCTATTTGAAGAAGTGTACATGGAGTTACCTAAGGGGTTCAAATTAGAAGGAGAAAACATGGTGTGTAAGTTGGTTAAGTCTCTTTATGGACTTAAACAGGCATCAAGACAGTGGAATTCAAAATTGACCACTGCCTTATGCAATTTAGGATATATTCAGAGCCATCTGGACTACTCATTGTTTACCAAGAGGAGAGGAAAGGGGATAGTAATTGTATTGGTATATGTAGATGATCTACTCATCACAGGAAATGATGCCACTCTGATAGAAGAAACAAAACATGTACTGCACAGTATGTTCAAGATCAAAGATTTGGGGGAACTCAAATACTTCCTAGGAATTGAATTTCTTAGGTCTAACAAAGGGATAGTGATGAACCAAAGAAAGTATGCCCTAGAGCTAATCTCAGAAGTTGGTCTAGCTGGTGCTAAAACAGCTCCAACACCACTGGAATGCAACATGAAGTTGACTAGTGTGAAGTATGATGAAGGAGCCAATAACAGTGATGCCTTGTTTACAGATGTTACACAGTACCAAAGGGTTGTAGGAAAGTTATTATATCTCACAAACACAAGGCCGGATATAGCTTTTGCAGTACAGTCCCTAAGTCAATTCATGCAGCAACCAAAAGTTTCACACTGGGATGCAGCACTGAGGGTGATAAGATATATTAAGGGAGAACCTGGTAAGGGATTGTTGATGAGTGCAGACAAGAACTATTTCCTCACAGGGTTTTGTGATGCAGATTGGGCTGCTTGTCCAAACACCAGGAGATCTGTCACTGGATTTCTTTTGAAATTTGGTAATTCTTTGATCTCTTGGAAATCAAAGAAACAAAACACAGTGTCAAGATCTTCAGCAGAGGCAGAGTATAGAAGTTTGGCCACTTTAACAGCTGAAGTAGTTTGGGTCACAAATTTATTTCAAGAATTGGGTGTGAAATTGATTGGACCAGCCAACATTCATTGTGACAGCAAGGCTGCCATACAGATTGCATCTAATCCAGTATTTCATGAACGTACTAAACACATCGAGATAGACTGTCACTTCATCAGAGAAAGAATACAAAAGGGGTTGATCAAAACTTCATACATTCATACTAAGGACCAGCAAGCAGATTTATTGACAAAGGCTCTAGGAAGAGTGCAACATGACATTCTAATTGACAAGCTCGGATTTCTGAATATGTTCAATACATCCAGCTTGAGGGGGAGTATTGGAATTGGATGATCAGTATAATAATTAGTGAATTGAGTCGATAGTTAGTTAGCTAATTATTCTGTATAGTTAGGCAGTCACATCAAGTTGGTTAGTTAGTTACATTCAGTTAGATTCTAGAAGCTTCCTGGTTGTGTATATATAGTATTGTATTCATGCCTCCATGAATAAGTAGTATTGAATAAAGATTTTATTTCGTTAATTCTAACAAATCCTCCAGATTATCTTTCAACACTTTCAACTGGGATAGAGTCAAAGAGGTAGTCCTAAATCATTTTTATATCATGATTGGCCACTTTTCAAGATCAAAAGTGTTTATGTTACCTTTTTTTTTTTAAATCAAAATGTTTGATCAAGCTTTTAGGAAACAAAACGTGTTTTTGAGAACAAATAACTTTCCTCAAAAGTATTTTTTTGAAAATCACATTCGAGAAAATACACTTAGAAATATATTTTTAAAATTTAGTCAAGCATTAATTGTTGCTCATTAGTACTTTTCAAATTGATTATCCAAATACAAATTATTTCTTATCAAAGTATTTTTCTTAAAAATATCTTTCAATGTTTCATCAAGCCACTTTTGTCAAATTTCATTGACAACAATTTATGGACCTTTTTTATCATGGTTATTTTTAAGAGAAAATTGTGCATTATAGAAAATTATTAATTCAAAATAAATGTTATAGCTACAGTTTCATTTAATTATAATTCGTAGCAAACACATTGTCATTCACCTCTCTCTTGAAATCTTGCTCGCCACTGTCTGGCTCGACTCTCTCACTTTATACAAACACAAATGTATAAATTGTGTTTGTGTTTGTATCAAACGAGAGAGAACTGTAATTACATGTACAAATACAAATACATATCTTTTGATCATATATACTTATAATTATACAAATATAGATCTTTCTTTGTCAGTTCTCTTTTGCCTTTCTCTCTTTCTCGCTTTATACAAACACAAATTATACAAATTACAATGTACAATTTGTGTTGTATAAAGCGAGAGAGAGATTTGATATACAAATGTTTTAATTCGATTCAATTGTATACACATTCAAATTTTATGCAGATATACAAACACAATCATTGATACATATACATAGTAGTTACATATATACAATTACTTAACCGATATACATATACAATCGCTGCACTTTTATACAAACGAGATGTCTACCTGCGATTTATACAAATCAGAGCTCCATAGCAAATCATTGAGCGCAAACAGCAAAACGGTAGCTATAGATCGCTAATATGATTTTTATGTTTATTATTCCTAAAATTTGCTCTATTTTTAAAGTAATAAATCAATATTAAAGATAAACGGATATTAAGAAATGAAAATAGAAAATTTTAATTATAATTAGTTGAAATTAATTTTATATGTCGAATAGGAAAAATTGGTGCTGAAAGCTGAAAAAAATAAAATTTCAATCACATATGTCCTGGAGTATGAAAATTGAAAGGTCTTCTAAGAGGACAATATGTTGAAACTGACAAATAGAAAAATAAGATATTCAATTTGGGTAGAAATGTAGCAAATATTAGTATTTGTTTCCAGATCTATAATTTACGTGTCCAAATGAATAAACCAATATGAGGCAAGTTTCCACTAAATAGTGAAAACAATAATTCAAGTTATAAGGACCAATCAAAATCATAAAATTTATAAACATGAATAAATAATGATTTTCAAAACCACAGCTTTCCCATTATTTAATGCAACTTGGGAGAATCTCTAATAAATTATGTGCTTGTAATCTATGTGGCTGTAGCAAATCTTGCTATTTAATGCTATGTTTTTGGTATAGAAAAAAACACTTTTCAGAAAATATTTTTTTATTTTTTCATGATCAACTTAAATGTTTTATAAATAGATTTATATTTTTCTTAAATTTAAGGAAAATAACTTTCTTTCATAAAGTAAGAAAAAACATTCTCCAAAATTCTCTTTCAATCTCACGGTATGAATCCCAACCCCGCCCAAATTCAGCGTCCATGCCCAAACTCGGATCATAATCCAGGTCAAAAGTCAGGTTTTAGGTCTAGAGTCTCAGGTCAAAAATTGAGTCAAATTAGGGTCAAAGTCGTGAATCAAGATCAAGTTAGGGGTCGGGGTTAGGCCTTGTGTTGAGAGTCAGGGCTTCGAGTTGAAGTCAAGTACAGTGTCATAATATTTGCCCAGATTAATATTTTCTTTCTTACATGTCCTATAACATGAAAGCCTGCATTACTTTTTAGTTAATTAACTTTTTTTTGGTAAAATAATCATCTACATAAAATTATTTTTAATATAACAAAAAACTAGTATGATTTTTTTTTATAAATTTGGCCTAACTCTTTTTTCTTGAATAGTGATGCGAAGCTAGGCTGGCAGTGTGACTTTCGAAGCTACTTCCCATTTCTTGTCATCATCATCACTAACACAAGTTGATTATGTAGAGGCATGAAAATTATACTTTCACAATTGTATAATCAAACAACTACTGAATGGTTATTTTTACCTAGTGAATTTAAAAAAAACTAGGGAGTTATTCTTAACGTTTTCGAATTCAACCTATAATATCTTTTCAAACTATAATAAATCTGCTAAATGTGGGTTATAGATACTAACAATTAGCAAGTACATAAAAAGATAAAATCAAAGAACTTACTGCCAGAAATAGGAAATAATAGTAGTATCAATTAGACCGAACGGTGGTTGAAACAGAAGAATTTTGAGGCCAATTGGCTTAAATTGATGGATATTTTGACTCTCTTGTGACTTCATGGAAATTGTAATTACCTTCAAATGTTGTGATGATGGGTGGCAAATATCTATTCAATTTTAACTAGTGATTTATTATTCGAACTTCAAGAATAAAACTAACTTTGTTAGACAACAATGATTTTGATTTTTTTTTTTCTTAAATGTGAATTCAGAATAGTTAGATGCCAAAGTGATATCTAAATAAAATACTATGAAGTAGAAATAGTACTACTTATAGTATTAATTTAGGCCTTTGGCTTGACCCACTGACCCAAAGAAAACGTGGGTTGGATGGGGAGTGTCTTTGCTCGTGCTATAAATACCACCTCTCTCTGTTTTCAATTTCACTTCCATAGTGTAAGCCAGCTCAGAATTCAGAGTTGTCAGCTTTCCTTCTTTTTTGTATCTAAAAGAATGGCATTCCTAAAGGCATTTGCAGCTTTGCTCATTGCATCACTTGTGCTTGTCCATTTCACTTATGCCCTTCAAGAGGTTCCTCTTTTTCTCAAATTCGCATGTTTATTTCTAATTAACATCTTGAAATAACGATTGATTTTGAAATGTTGGCGCAGGTAATTAACAGCAAACCACCAGCACCGAGTCCTCAACCTCTAAAGACAATAGGTACGTACTGTAACATTTTAAGTATTTCCACTATAACTTTCGTAACTGATTCTAAATTCTGAATTCGTCTTTGTTACAGATTGTACGGGAACTTGTAAAACGAGGTGCAGCAAATCGTCTCGGCAAAATCTATGCAACAGAGCATGTGGAAGTTGCTGCCGTACCTGCCACTGCGTGCCACCAGGGACTTCTGGAAATTACGAAGCATGCCCTTGCTATTTCAACCTTACTACTCATAACAGCACCCGCAAATGTCCTTAAAATTCATCGCATAATTTTACTATTATTATCTTGTGTACTATGTCAGCTGTTGATTTTGAAATTTAATTGTAAAATTGAAGGTTGAGAGTTTTTAATGCAATATTAATATGGGTATTATTAAATTCATTGATCTGTTAGACTCTAGTCGTCCCATTTACTGTGAACAGAATTAAGTGAGTCTGGACTAAATGTTGATTGAAATAGCTACATTTAATGTCTTTCTTCTTTTTGCATAGAAAGCGAGAAAGAAAATAGTCATTTGAAAATTTTATTTGTACAAAACAAAGCTAGTAGTTCTAGATATACGATAGCACAATTTTAATTATTCCATGATCGAACGGGTTCTTAGTACTCACTTTTAAATAACATGATGTGAAATATTTTTTACGCATTATTATCTGCAGTACATAATAATTGGACTCAAAAGTGTACTGCCTTAGTCCCATCTGTATTTTGGACTCTCTTAATAATTTATTAATTAAATGTTTATTTTATTAAATTAATTATACTTTAGAGATTTAAATTAATTAAATACTAGTACTCAAATTAGTTTGTGAAATAGTTACTTCAGTGATATTGGTGAAGTTGGAAAATATAATTGATTTTCTCTTAATTTTTAAAAATGAACAATAAATAAATAAAGGAAAAATCTTTTTAACCAGAAAATTTGGCCAGAATGATAATTTTTCTATGTTATATTAACTTTTAAATATTTTTATCCTTTTAACTTAAATACATTTTAACTAAAAAATGAAAAAAAATCAGTTAATTTTAAAATTAAAAAAATATTATAGTATTTTTAATTTTCTGGCAATTTTTTTTTGGCCATTTAGCACTTCCCATAAATAAATATATTTAGTATAATTGAGAAGTGAAAACAAGTAAACAAAGTGAGTAATGTACAACAACCAAAAGCTTCACGGGAAAATAGTCATCTATACTCTTTTTTTTAGTCATGTTCCAAAAAGAATGTCACGATTCTATAACTAAAAGTGATCTAATTTTAATTTTAACTCTTAAGAAATAATTTATAGTCAAACAAATATTTATAATGTGATGCTTAACCCCCACCCGCAACTACGGGGGGAAGTCGCACTTTAACTTCCTTTCTTGACCTATGCCTCACATCAATCGTTCTGTCCACTGAACTCATCAATCAACCTTGACTTTGTCTCTCACTACGTACTCCAACTCTATCAATTAATGAAGAGACTTTATCTAATGAAGCAGGAAGAAGACTAGGAAAGCAATCGAACAGACAAGGCCCTGTAAGAGAAGAGCTAATTGGAGTACGCCTGAAACGACGAACGAGGAGTATGAGAAGAGAGTTTCGATAAAGCTTGTGTTTTAAATAAATTTTTGAAATTTATTTTTCTTTTATAAATTTTAAAATGATGTCACATGAATGAGAGCGTTACTTGATCCTATAAAGATGACAGATAATAGCCTAATATATAGTTTAAAAGACACGCTTTTCCTCAAGAATTTGGAATGAAGTAAAGTTGACGGGTCCTTGCTGTACAAAACACTCAAGCAAAGTACGTCAGTTTTGGACATATTATGAGCCTTTTTTATGTTAAGATGACATATATTGTTAGATTTAGTGTAGCTTTAGTTCATAACTTAAGGACTAGTCACAAACATTAATTTGATTTGCATTTTTCACACTTTGAGAGCCTTAAAGTGTGTTAATTTTTTATTTTACGCTCTACCTGTTCATCTTTACTTGTACATTATACTAGAAATAATTGTCTAAAAATATTTGTCAAGTTTGAAAAATCAAGAGATAATGTAATTTTCGTATCTATTTTACCCTTGGTATTAAATACTATAGATATTTAATATCTAATTCATTTTCTAAAGCATTATATTTAAAGATTAATATAGTAATATTATCCCTACTTCCTCCGTCCCATTTTATATGTCATCCCTTTCTATAAATAGTTGGACCACAATACTTGTCATTTTATAAAATTTATGCATAAATTACCATAGTTTGCCTATTATACCCTTGATAGAATAGTTGATTAATCTTGTCATTTATTAATAAAATTGAGTTAAGAAAATATTAAATAAGGGTAGAATGGTAAAGTTACATTATTTCTTAATGCAAATATAAAGTAAAAAGGTGACATGTAAAATGGGACGGAGGAATTATTATTTATTATTTTTAAAATGTATTGCAAATCAATATTGGACGGCTATTATTGGTATTGTATTATTTGAATGTCTTTAAGAGACAATTATGAATGGATTTTAGTAAAGGAACAAGTTGAAATAAAGAATGTTGACAAGTCAAAGTGATTAGCTTGACTGTAATGTGAGTTAGGTGAGGGATAGATAGTATCCAAGTTTTGCTCACTCCAATCAATGCATTCATCAAAGCCTACTCACCCACAGCTGGCTGCCTGCCTGCTCCCTTTCTAATGCCGGTGCTTCTTTTATCCTCCTACATCTATTTTTACTTTTATACGTCTCTTAATATATATATATATATATATATATAAATTTATTTTCAAATACTCTTTTTAATGTGATTATGAATTTGGGATGTAGGTAATTAGAGCACTCTTTTGATTAAATGTGTGCATGAAAAAGTTCTTTTGAAATTTTACAACATTTATGCAGCAGGTAATTAATATTGTTTACAATAAGACGAAGTAAATTAACCCAAGGTTAAGTAAGTTAAGTAAGATCAATTCGTGTTTGATCTAGATTTCCCCTATTTTTGTATAATAGACCAAGGATCTATTTTCATTTCTTGTCTATTCTTTTCTTTCTAGTATTTTGATTATGATTATATTTTAGTATTCTATTCTACGCGTCACAACAATTAAGAATTGAGAATCTATATCTTTAGTTCAAAGAAGGGTCTAGCAGTTGGAATAATGGTATCCAATGCTATTTGAGCCCTTGTTGTTAGTAAAACTGGTGAATTAAGCGATGGTACAGAAAGAGAGGGATTCGAACCCTCGGTAAATAAAAGCCTACATAGCAGTTTCAATGCTACACCTCGAACCATTCGACCATCTCTCCTACATAATGATTATGACCCCAAAACCGAGTGAATAGTGAGTCAGTCATAATCCATATTTTAATTAATGTTATCTTGATTTTCTAAATTGACAAGTAATTTAAGATAAATATTTTTAATAATATAGGGCAAATGGAGTATATATAAGTAAATATATAATTCTTACCTTGTTATTATTAGTAATAAATATGATAGTACAAATCTTTTTAGTAATGTGGATAATGTAAAAAATGTAGTGATATCCCACCAAAGTGAGGAGAGCTCTGATCCCACCAAAGCTACTGAAAATCAATTGAAACTGTGAAAGTGCGGTATATGTAGTAATTCATACTCCATGCATGATGCATGAACTAACTGGAAAATTTTATCGACAGTTGTAGGCTCCACTGCCCCATAAAGTTCCTCATTTTATCTCATAATTAAAATCAAGTCGGGTCAAGACTCAACGGGTCAGAGGGAGTTAAGTAAAATAACAACCATGACTAATCCAAGGTCCTTTTTTTTTGGAGGGTGGGTGAATCGAAATAATAATCAATTTAAGGTAAGTATTTTATTTTCCTCAATAGCAGTGCAATTAGTTGGATATATAGTATAACCAATGCATGCAAACTGTTAAAGAATGACAAAAGTCCCACATCGGTGATTAATGAGATGGGTGGACTCCTTATAAGGCTTGGGCAATCCTCCTCCCTTTGAGCTAGCTTTTGGGGTGTGAGTTAGGCCTAAGAC
>JAJONZ010018128.1:0-10018 GCA_029582445.1 Solanum paucissectum | reverse complement strand
TCCCCTAGGTCGGTGGAACTTTATATATATCATCTTCTTCGACTTTTCTTCATTTTTCCTTCATTTTTCTTAGTGAATAACCAGAAAACTCACAAAACTCACTTCTAAGATCAGCCAAGTTACAGATTTTCGTGACTTAAGTCCTTGACAAAAGTTGTTCTATGCGTTGAGCTCGTCAACATGGTATAATTTGTTTTATCGATTTCCTAGCATATCGTACTTTGGTGTGTGGACAACAGGGGTTTGGGCATATTTTAAAGTTTTGAGCTGTATTACGAACTTAAAATCAAGGTAAGACCCTTCTTTCATTGACTCTAGCTTTGATAAGTCGCAAATAGCAATTTGCGACGAAAATACATATCTTTTATCGGATTATCGTGGCATCTTCTATTCTTTTGTGTTGATTATGGTCCTGCCTTGTTGTAGTATCGAGAGGTGCCGTGAGTAAAGTCGTTAGGACACGTGAATTCAGCGGAAAATGTATGTTAAGGCTATTCCCTACTTACAACATGTTTCTTTAGAGCTTAGGAGCAATGTAATTAAGTTGTTATCATTGTTATACTTATAGCCATTATTGTTGATTGTTAGCTGCTCGAGTTGATATAATCCTCCCTTGTCAGGATTCTTATTCAATTAGTAGCGTCCCTATGTTGGACACGACTTAGAGGCTATTTGTATAGGTTGCTTATAACTAAATTGCTCGTTTTTAGCTATTGAATTGTTATTGTTGCCCTTGGGGCTATTGTGGTTAGCTGCAAGAATGTGATATATGCCTAAAAGGGCTATGTTCTGCCTACGGGGCTATATGGATGCCTAAAAGGGCTATGAGTTGCCTACGGGGTTATATTGATGCCTACAAGGGCTATGAGTTGCCTACAGGGCTATATTGACGCTTAAGAAGGCTATGTGCTTCCTACAGGGCCATGTTGTTGCCTAAGAAGGTTATGAGCTGTCTATAAGCTATGTTGATGCCTAAGAGAGCTATGTGTTGCCTACGGGGCTATATTAATGCCTAAGAGGGCTATGTGACTGCATACGGGGCTAGGGGACTACCGATAGGGGCATATAGAATGATTGGCACCTTCTGGGCTTATGGGGGCCTGAGTAGGTAGTCTTGTGTGATGTTTGTTCCTGCCGAGCTTATGGGGGCTTGGTTAGGTTGTTGTTTTATTATTTTTGATAAGTTAAGATTTAGGAGCAGGTCAGTACACTTATCTTATCCTTGATCTATTTATCGGATTATTCTAGTATATTAGGATACCTGCTCTTAGTCTATTGCCTTTCATACTCTGTACATTATTTTGTACTGAAGCCCCATTGCCTGGGGGCGCTGCATTCATGCATGCAGGTCCCGACAGACGACCCAATAGACCTCATCAGCATCATGGTTGACTTTTATCCGGTTGGCTAGCCCTTTTCCTCCGGAGCTTCCAGAGTTTGGAGGTTTGTTAGCCTTTGTTGTATATATTTTTATAGGTAGGCTGGGGCCCTGTCCTGCCAAACTTTACTACTCTTAGAGACTTGCAGACTAGTGTGGGGGGGGGGTGTAGCTACGTTATGGCCATGTTGGCCTAGTTTGTTGGGTTGCTGAAACTTGTGAGTTGTTTGATGTATTGTCTTGATATATACATGCTTTCAGTTTTGGTATAGAGATCACGGTGGCCTCGACGGTCCAATCAGGGCTTCTGTGCTAGTTGGCTATTTCTTTATATGAACTCTTGGGAGTAGTTATTTCGTTTATAGATCTGTTGACAGGGGTCTTGCCGGCCGAGGGCTTAGTTTTAAGTCGAGATATACTTGTTTGTTTTCTTGATTGCGTGTGATTGACATGCGCTAGTAGCAAATGGTTCAGCAGAGTCGGCTCAGGCCTGAGCTTTGGCATTAGGAGCCAGTTGCGCCCCTTGAGTTTGGGGCGTGACAATAATACACTGGATGTGAATTGCCACGTAAGACGTATGTACCTACTTGTTCAACTTTATACAAATTTAAGTGTCTTCTTGTGTACACTCAAAGTTAGAAAACATAAATGTCGGTTAAGGTCAATTAAATGGTATATTTTTAGATTGTGCGTTTTAAAAAATATTTTAAATATATATACATCTTATTCTTCTCAACCCAAATAAGGAAGTAGGATTGTCGAAACCTCAACTGTAAACAACCTCTCTACTATATAAAGATTTCTTCTAAAGTCCACTTATGAAATTATGTTATTGTTATTAATACTGTTTGTAACTAATATCATAAAATTAGATTTTTCTCGGTCTAATAAAAAAATCATATATAATCAAATTAGAATACAATATTGTATATGCAAGCTCGCATACATTGTCGATATCAACCTATATTCTTGTTTAGGTTTTATTTATTTCTAAATCGTTTACTTTTCAACAAGTCAAACTTTAAAAGTAGCTAAATCTGCAAAAGTGCCTATACCTTAAATAGAGTCCTCAAACTGGTTTATTTGTGCAATTTTCAGTTTCTTCAAATCCCCTGAAATTTGGAGCTCTTCTGTGTCTTCTATATTCCTGTGGGCGATGAGGAAAGTTCCAGCAGTGTTACGGCAAGCTCGTAAAGCTATTGCAGATTTGGATTTGCTCAAAGTTTTGCAATCGGAAATTAACCATGAATTTTCAGCTAAACAGATTCAGGTAGCATTCTTTTTGCTCAAAAAACCCATTTTTTTTATTGGTATTTTGGCTCCATTTGATGGAGATTATATTTACATTTTTTCTTTGAAACCCAATTTTATGTTTTTATGAAGTTTATGCGAAAAGGGTCAGTGGGTATTTTTTATTTGATCTTGTCTTCTTTGAATTTTAGTACATTTTCTCTGTCAGGCGTTTGGGTGGAGATTCCAAAAAGTTTTCGCTTTTTTGGTAATTTACAAAGTTGGAGTTGAAGATGGAGTTGTATTTGGTTATACTTTTTGCAGTAAATAAGAAAATATTTGGAATAATGTTCATGTAAAGTACGAAAACAGTTAATAAGTTGTTTTTCAAATTTGAAATATAACTAGTTAACATTTGGAATTTTCATGGCCGGACACTGATTTTTAAATAAAGTGAAAAATTATTCATTTTTATGGTTGAACGGGTCTTAATTACAACAGTTTTTGAACGAATAGAAGGATGTGTGGTTGTTGAAATCATTGTATTGTATTGTTTCAGTATTTTGTCTGAGTATTCTATCATTGTGGAGTTCTACTATAGTTTTTTCCTTGTATTTTTGGTCCATTTTATGGGAACTTGTATTGATAGTTTTTCACCCAAATTTTGGTGTTGCTTGAATTTGAAATGGAAAGGGTTCAAAATGGTATTTTTTTAAAAACAAATGGAAGATATGGAGGTGGGGAAATAATAGTATTGTTTAGATGGAGTAACATGGTCAGTGAGGATTCGTATAGTTGACCTCAACTTGTTTGGAACTGAGGTGTAGTGATAGTTGTTTTTGTGTTAATGTTATTGAGTATTCTATCATTGTGGAGCTATTTCCTCTTTATTTTTCGTAGACATTGTGGTGTTTTTCTCTTTACTAGTTTGTATCTGAGTACCGGAAGCTAATCTTGCTGTTAGTAGCTGTTCACATGTGTATGTTATTGTAAAGAATACTTCTTTGTTAACTGTTCTTTGCTAATCATATGTAATTTCAGCTAGCTCTTTTTGTTTTTCTTTGTCTTTTTTTTTTTTTCATTTTGAGCTAATTTCCATGTTCAGATTTGACCAAAATGTGTGTGTTTTGGTTTGTTCTGATTTAGAGTTGTCTTTTGAACAACTAAGCATGTTTTCTAGCTCAATACATGATTTCTACAGCTGTTTTTCAATTCCAGGAAAAAAAGCGACTGCCAGAAGAGTTCTAGTATGTGATATGCCCATATTTTAGATCTCTCAACTTAGTTCCATCTTAAAATTGCTTAGCTGAATTCCAATTGGTTTCACCCCAGCTAGTTCGAAATTGAGGCTTAGTTGTTGATGTTGTTGAATTCCAACTGGTTAGACAATGTGAACCTTTCTGTCACAAACTAGAGATTATTCCGTCGAATCATAGTGTAATAGCTTCAGTCTTTGTTGATCAAGAATAACATCCAAAATTGTAGGGGTAGGAGAAGAGAACCATTCTCCATGGTCCCAGAAGGAAAAATGTATCAGCATCTCATTGACAAGCATCTAGAATACCTCTTCTATATGTCCTGAAAATTATCCGTTCCATTTCTCAGGTTGTTTAGTTTGATTTGTCTCCTAATGAAGGCTTTTTAATATTCTTAAGTTGAAAGTGATATTTTGAGATATTAGCTCTGCCCACATGAGTCTCACAAAGTATAGCCAGCCAAGGTTTGGATAAGGATGACAGTTGTGGTAGGTTCATGGTTTGCATCAAGAAAGTCTAATTGTGATGAGTCCTCTGAGATTGTATTTTTAAGGAAATAAAGGGTTCATATATTCGATCCTAAGTAGTTTAGGATAGAGCAACAGTTGATTGATTGAAACTAACACTTTTAGGTAATCAGGTTACCCAAAATGGTAATGTTTTATTATGTAGTTCATCATACTCTCAATGTTAATCCGATGTATTAGTTTTAGCATACTCTTTATCATAAGTAATGAAGTAGCTCATTCAAATATCCCTTTTGTTAAACTGAGTAAAACCAACTCATTAATGAAAAAACAATAATATGCTATCAAGTTAAAGCAAGCGAAATGGAGAGAAAAGCAACAACTATACAAAGAGCAGTAAAACACTAGGAAACCAAAGTCTATATCATAGACTTCTCTCTCTTAAGTATCCCACAAAGTTGTCTCAAATATGGCAGAGGTGTTCCTTGCACCAACTTTGCTGGAGGGACAGAAAGAAAAACAGGTACGATTCAATTTAGGGTAGAAATGTCCGTGTTCATGATGGCTACAATCTACATTCCACCAGATGTCTCATACCAAATTTGGTTCATTTGTTTCTCTGTTCTATTGTCTTTTTCCCTTTCAAAGACAAATTGTTTCTGTCTATTGAAGCTGAAATCTTGAAATCACTTTATTATAATCTCATCCACCGTGATATGAGTAACTAACTGCAATTTATAGTTTGAAATCTGAGCACTTCTTAAGTTTTGCTTTCTTTTTCTGATTAAAACAGAATGACGAAAGTAGTAGCTTTGGAGATTTTGTTGTAGACTGGGATTCACCACAATCCCAAGATGTAGTTCTACGCAGGAGATGCGAGTCAGGGGAGGAAGTTGCTGTTTCTGCTTTTTTGGGTGCTGAGGGCTCTAATGAAAATGCCAAATTTCCCAGGGATGCTTTCATGAAAGTAGGTGTGAAGAAGCCTGGCTTGAGATGCTTGCTACAGTTTGATTGTGTGGCAACTGCTCAAGTTGGTGATGGTTGTGACGTTGAAATTCAAAATGTGAACTACATTCCATCACCAGACCTTGATTCTTCAGCCCACAAAGGTCCCTATATCAGGTACTTTCATCTTCGGTAGAAGCAATTTAGAACAACTTTGGCTTTTGGGGAGTGGGAGCTCAGCCTTTCGACTCATAGGTTTACAAGGAGTTTCAGTCTCCAATGCATTGATGGGTTGTCTGGTTTTCGGTATATGGAAAAATTATTCCGGCATAATAATATTATTTTATGTGAGACATAATGTGAAATAAGAATACGTAATTACCTATGCTTGTATATAGTATCTAAAAATAAAATTACCCCTAAAGTAGTCAATCTCTACATAGCAATTCATGTATAATTCTTTAAATGAATTGGGTGTTCGTAGAAAACTATATCATTTTTTGTAGGTTCTCTACTTCTCCGCATACTTCTTTATACTTGTGCCTAATTTCTTTAATAAAATTGTTGCTTTATTTTTAAAATGTACTATTCTTTACCATTTAACAATCACTGTTTTATTGTTCCCAATATAAGAAATTAACAATTCAATGTTATTATTCACCGCAAAGCTATCGCCACGTTATAATCCTTGCATAACCCGTAAGGACTTGCAAACTTTTAGAGTTGTCCCTGTCAACTTTGGATTTAGTATCGCTGAAATGGCAAGCTTTTCTATTAAATGCTTAACCAACGTATGGCAAAAATTGCTAGAGCATTCTTGCATTTGTCAAATGTTCTCATGGATGGTGACATGGTGTTGAGCCGTCTAATCCTGTCAGCTAGGGATGCAATATATGCCTTTCTTAGTTTATATACTGTTGCGGCCTTCTATTATAGCACATTCATGAAGATATCCTTCCAATTGGATTATAAATTTGTGCTTCTAGTTTGAGCTGTTTGCGTCCTTTTATTGGTCCACCTTGAGTACCCCAAGTCATGAAAGGTCAGCCGTCTGTGTTCTTTATAGAATGCTTAAAATCACGTTCTCAAGAGGTGGAAAAGAAGCTACTGAACATCATGACTATAAGCTTTGTATAGTATCTATTTACTCGAGTCGAAGGAGCTAGTTGTAGTCCTCTATTTTTACGTTCTTGCAAACACAATGCTTTCCATATCACTTGTTTTTTTTGCTCTCATTGCCTCCTGTTTAGCAATTTTCTCGAGATGCTTTTGATGTTTGTGCGTACATTTTGTTTCTCAAATTGAATGATTCTTCTTGGCTTATTTTGTGACAATCTCAATGGTCTCCAGTTGCATTTACTTCAAGAATCACCTATTCGGTTTCTTGCATCATATTTCTGTTTAAATATGTATGAAACCTTTACGAGTTCCTTTTTTCAGTTTTTTCAGTTCATCAGATGAGAGACTTCAAGATGAGCTCCACAAATATCTAGAAGCAAGAGGAGTTGATAAAAGTTTCGCGGATTCACTCTTACTTCACCTACACAAGAAGGAGCAAGGTCAATACGTCGAGTGGTTGCACAAATTGAAAGGTATTGTAACTCCAAGTGAATGATATGGACAACGCCCTATGCAGGATAATTGACTTGATTCGATTCATGACATTAAGGCACTGATTGCTGGAGGGGAGAAACATCTGTTGGTTTACTTGCAATTTTTGTTGGTTTCTGTATGTTCTATTTATACGTAAACCCCTTCTCGTTGTACTGAAGTAGAGATCTGATTTAAACGGCCAGGTGCAACTTGCATGACGGAGTTATATCAAAAAAATGGTTCGAGAATTGTAAGTTGAGTGAACACACATTATTTTGTTGAAAGAGTAATTAGGGGGGCACTTGATGTTTTGAGATTACTTCTTTTACAAATTTTATCTAGTGATGTTACTTATTACAACAATAAGTACGCCTCAATCCTAAATAAGTTGAGGTCGGCTATGTGAATTCTCAGTTTCTCATTTAAGTTTATATATCATCATCATACGAAATAAGATATAGTTGTTAATTGCATTTTACATGTCTGTTTTGCATATATTTAGAATTTTCTAGTTAGAATTGCTCATTTTGGAAAAGAAATTCCAGCTTATAATTATAGTCAAATTTCTCTATGATAGTCTTATGCTATAACAACCATAATTTATATGGAACTGATTTTTTATGTTATATATACTATATGTTCTCTATAACAATATTTTGCTATAACAATCAGAAAATATTAGAACAAACAAATTCGTCAAAACAAACTTTGATTGTAGTTTCAAAACAAATTGTATATATAGTGTAGTTACTCAATACATTGTTTGTAAATAGTGTATGAGTAGCCTATAATTATGATATGAGTTGTGTTATGCGTGAGGAACACTTTTCTTTGTTTTTTTTTTCTTTTAAAACTAAAACTTCCATAGCATGACCATATTCACATGTCACAATCCCATGTGTATCGGAAGTGTTAAGTTTTATATTTTAAAAGTTTCAATTTTAAGTCTTTGAATATGAAAAAATGCACCTAAATATGTTAAAGTCAAGTTTACGTAAGGTGTCTATTACAAAATTTAAGTCTTCTTGACCTGATTTTTCTTTCTTCCTCCTTTTTTTTTAATAAAAAAAGTTAGGGAAAAATGTCTGAAATATATCTGAACTTTAATCGAAATTATTGTAACAATCTCAAACTATGGGCAGGACCTATTACCCCTGCACTATTTAATAGTGTACTTTAAAGATATATATGTGTCCACGTGGATAAATTACTATTCATTATGATGCAATATTTATGATGTTCACGTGGACATATATATATTTTTAAAATATAATATTAAATAGTGCAAGGGTAATAGGTCTTGCCCAAAGTTTGAAATTGTTACAACAATTTCGATCAAAGATCATATATATTTCAAATCATTTTTCCAAAAAGTTATTGGTCAATTATAAAAGACATTATTGATGTGTCTTTTTCTTATGGACATCATCAGGTTGGTTAATTCCATAAAATTTCCATGAAAAAAAATGTATTTTTTTTTCGAAGTCAATGATGTAATAAATCTGAGCATGAAATTACAAAACATATTCCTGATTGACCAATAGTCAAGAAGAAATTGTTGAGGACATTAAAATGAAAAGACATAAAGTGACACTTGAATAATTATTGTGAATTTGTAAAAAGACACTTTATTTATGCCAGCATTCTATTAACTTTCTAAACAATTTTGAACTAATATTATTACACTATTTTTCGTCCATCTGACATGGAGAGTGTTAAACACTCTCTTAAAGAACGTGAATAAACTAAAATAACGAATACTATAATTTTATTTTTACAGGAATTTTACTATAAAATATATTTTCTTATTTTTCTTATTATTTCAACTTTTTTTCTTATTATTTTTTTTTCTTTCTTCCTTCTTCTTCAAAAATACATTGTCATCTCCATTGAAGTTTCTCACTTTCAATGCCACTTTTTACCACAACTCACTCCTTTTTTTACTACTATTAGTTTAACTCTCTTCAATTTTAAAATTTTAATTTAATTTTTTAATTATATTTCGAACAATTTGATAAACCATTAGATTTCAAGATGATTAGTAGGTATAATTTTTAATCCAAATTTCAATTAAACTTTTTCAATTTTCGGAGAATTCGTTGATTTTTTAAAAATTATCATTTTTAGTTTTGAAGTTATGAAAATGAGGTAAAGTAATTGATGATACCTTCAAAATTTTGATTTTTCTTAGAAAAAATAATAAGTTTTGTTATCATTAACTCAACAAAGTCTAGAAAATAACATGATTTTTTTTAAAAAAAAACATCACTAAAAGAAATGAATTTGACGGAAGAAGAAGAAAAAAAAATGGAGGGACTCAACTTGACGTGAGGTGGGGTGAGGTGAGGGTGGGAGGTAAAGAAGAAGATAGAGTAGAATTTAAAATGAAATTAAAATTCAAGTAATAACATAAAAATAAGTCAAAAATTGAGAGAGAGAAAAAATATAAAGAAAAAACTTAAAATTGTTATAAATCTACTGTATTATGTGGATTGTCCATTAGATTTATCCAAGAATTAATTGAATTCATGTATGGGTGCTTCCAAGGTGGTAAGAACATTTAGGGATAACTATGTATCTACTAGTTTGATGACCTTTGGGAGTGATATTTCAACACTATAAATAGAGATATCGCTCACCATTTGAAAGACACACTTGAATAAGAAGAAAAGTCTTCTCCTTCATCTACTTATCTTGTCTTCTTCTCTTTATAATTATATTGTTCTGAGCTTGATTTTATAACAAAAATGAAAAAATATATTTCAAATTAAATTAACATGTATCACGTAATGATTGATGTGTGATAATACTTATTTTTTAAAGGCCTAACCCATCGATGACCCCTTAAAATTGGCACAAAGTTTCACTTAGGCACCTCAAGTGGGCGATGTTCATTTTAGATACCTCATGTAGGGTCTCGCTGTGTCATTTTGACACTCTTTTGCCAATCAACAAAAATATATGAGGTGTGTGTGTTACACTCGCGAATGACGTGTAAAGTGGCGAATTAAATGACAACATTTGTCAAAAATAATTTGTAGATAATGAATTTTAAGTAAAAATATAAAGTAACCAATAACTCAATGACACGTAGATTTTTGCCCAAATAATTTTTTTAAAACAAATTAAATCAATAAAATTCCCACATG
>JAJONZ010018127.1:0-12424 GCA_029582445.1 Solanum paucissectum | reverse complement strand
TACTCTGGTTTGGATTGATTTGAAGGATATGAGACTTATCTTGGAAATAAGATAGAGAAGATGATGTGATGAGGTAGAAAGAGTTGTTTTATAGATGAGAAATTTATAAATTGGGATGATGATGCTCACACTTTTTAGAGCTTCGTTGCGTCTGGCAGGTTACTATAGGTCAAATGACATCCAAGTATAGTTAGCACCGAAAGTAAATAATTATCTATGAGTTTGTTGAATTGATTCTATCCATTAACAAGTGATTATAATGTTACTAATTGACACCATAGCTATGAATTGTCATAAAGACCAGTCAATAAACTAGGCCTCAAGTCAAACTAGTTGGAACTTACTTATGAATCTCTGAATCCATTATGTAAAAGACAGATAAAGGGTTAAGTTACCCTTATCTCAAAAAAAAAAAAAGACAGATAAAGGGTTCTCTAAATCATACACTTATTCATATGCTGACGTTATACACTTCTAACTAGATTAAGAAGCGGTTGGTAGTCACTAGACCTAGACACGTGTGGCAACAAGGAATGGTTCCCCAATTCCAACTTATTTGTATCACCTAAAAGGACTCCTTTGGTTCTATTTTGTTTGGTTCTTAAGTAAATCCGCAACGATTCCAGGATAGTTGGTAATTTGACAAGTTCTGTTCGTGTGATTTTTAGATCTATCTAGGTCCTTTTTTATGTTGAACCTACAAAAAGTGCATATCAAGGTTTACCTAGGTAGGACATTGCTAAACCATGTCATGCAATCTTCTCTTGTCGTATCCTCTACTGGTTGCACCCTTTGTTGGATCTCTTCATATATTTTTTTTTGATAAGTATGAAATACTCATACACATTGTAGTATTATGTACAACAAAAAGAACTCTATCCTTCCTCTTAAAATGATAGAATGGACCAAATCTTTTACTTCTAATTTTGTCGATCATTTATGACTACATATCCATCTTATGCCCATATAATTCATCTTGCGGATATGATGGACCTTAAGAGACCCAACATTATATCTCGTATAACTTTGTTGTTGTCATAATTATTCTATTGAATTACCAATTTCAAAAAAATAAAAAAATCTATTGAAGTCACGGATCAAAAAATTATTCTATAGAACTTGTCTTTCATGTTGTTATATCTTCCTATCACATAGCATTGTCGTAGTACTCCTCCATTTCCTCCACCCTATTTCAAATGTTTGTGTTACATCTTCATCTATGATTTCTCACTTTGTCGGACTAAATTGAGTATGTTGTTGTTGTTGTCTTCATCTATGACTTTTTAAAGAAAATATCATCTCCCTCTATCATGTCAATTCTTAGAGGAGTCTACATATCTCAATCGCTTGTATTCGAACACTACAATTAATCTTAACTCACCTTCATTCTTCGTATTGGGACTACATCTCTAGAGTATATATTTTGTCTTCTAAAACCAATATTCCTGAAAAATATTTTTTCATAGTTTTATCATTTGGTTGATGCCTTCATTAGTTTTGTAAATTTACATATTACCATCTATATATATAACATACACCATGAACTCTCATTTTGTATACTCCATCCGTCCCAATTTATGTGACACCATTTGACTTGGCACAAAGCCACAAAGTTTAAGAAATATAGGAATACTTTTAAAATTTGTGGTCTAAAACAAACCTTAGACATTTGTGTTGACTATAAATCATTTCAATAAGGCCTAAGGGTAAAAAATAAAATTTTAAGTTAAATTCTTTCTTATTATAGAAACGTGACATTCTTTTTGGGATGGATTAAAAAAGAAAGTATGCCACATAAATTGGACAAAGGGAGTATTATTGGTGAGTTCATCCATATCTAGGTTAAACAAGTATCCGCTCAAAGCAAGTTCCTAGTGTAAATTCATGTTTATAGCAAGTCTATTAGATCTCTTCCCGTTGTTTTATACTTGTGATTGCTCCTTCATAGATATATTTTATGTTATTATATGTTTGGTATGAATTCCTTTCTCCCGAATGAATGGTGGAGAAGCTTTGGGAAGAAACAATTGTAATACTCATCCGGTGCTGAAGCAAAATATCTTCTAGCCTACTAATTCATGGGAGAAGATTCTATTTTTAAGGGTTTCAAAATGGTATGTCTTTCAATGGTGGGTTTAGGAGTGAGAACTTGGGAGTGCCAAAATTGATAGTGTTGTAGGATAAATCGCAGAAGTTCTTACGGACTCTGCCACTTCCTGAATGGACTATGTCCAGGGACTGGATGGCAAGACTTCACCCATCCTTTAAACTGTTGTAGACGAGATCACCCCTGTTTTGATCCTCATCCATTTTCCCCCTCAGAGGGCGAGTATTTGTTATTGTAAGATTCGTGCGTTTGGTGAGAGTACCCAGTTGTGAAGTGAATGGAATAGAAATAAGGAAATGAGACGATTTTTTCTGCCTTATGCCCTTGATCAATTAGTGGGACATTCTAGAACTACGTTTTAGATTGATGGGAGACAGCATTCAGGTTGAACGTGGATTAGTATTTCAGAAGTGAACTTCGCACAAGTCAATAACCTTATGTTTCTTAATGTTGAACGATCAGGACTTTTAGATTATATCTAACATTATCACTCATCCGTAACTAGGGCAAAACATGTACAGTTTCAATGTTGATCCCTGATGTAAATCCACCATTATGGGAAACTCCTTTGTATCTCCTATTGCTGTTCTTGCACTAGTGGCAGCTACTTTATGCTTATCTTTTATGACATTTGTATATTTAATATGGACTCTTGTCTTCTTCAATGCCACTGAAGAACTTCACGTCATACGATCATATGCTTTATTAGGTCAATGAACACCACGTGTAGATCTTTTTTCCTCTTGCAATAGATCTCCTTCAATTTTCTTAGAAAAAATATAATTTCCATTGTAGATTTGCTTAGGAGTTGAGATTTTGGCAGTTGGCTCTCTGTCAGTTTGTGATTTCTCTCTTGGGGGTAGTATGAGGGATTTCCTAGAGATTGTGATTTGTGAGTATGGAATCATTGATTTTGCAATATGAACATTAGGTTATAGGCCCAAATCTTCTTTCTCAAGTGGTGGTAGCATAATATTGTTGTATACCAAGATCTGCATTTAGAGTTTTAGAATGCTAAGGAATCGTTTGCTGCAAGGATAAGGGGTTATAAACTTAATCAAAAAAAGGATAAGGGTTTATAATCCCGAGTTAAAATAGGGGATTATTGATAGAATTTTTAATTCCGGGATTAGCACTTTCGGGTTTCTTATACCAGATTCCCCGGATAAAATGTGGAGTTACTGGTAGAATTTTAATTACAGGGTTAGCAATCTCGGGATTTATGCACCACTCTGGGATAATAATCCTGATATCGGGATAAAATAGCACAATGATACATTTACTCTGTACTCAGAAACTTTTCTCCCAAAGTCTTTTAAGAAAGTCAGTTAAAATTAGAAATAAAAGTTAATCCAATTTTATCTAGTGAAAACCAAACAGATGTTTTATATTATACTCCAATGAACCAAACCCCTACAAATTAAAGTATATCTGCTGAATAATGTCGTCATTATTTAATCCTAGTATTATAGTCTGTGTTATAATCTCAGTATAACTTGCCCCAAGTGTTTGGCTAAGATCTGAGGTTTGTGATCAGAAAATGTTGAGAATTATGCTATAATATTGTAGGCAGAGCATTCTTCAAAACCTGTATCAGGTGATTTGATGATTCAGAAATATAGGACTAGATGCCAGATTCAATTAGAGAAGTGTTATCATATTTTATAAGGTTATGGTTACACAGTGCATTTGTTGGATGACTTTGATAAACATCGAGAAGCAATTAGAAGGATTTAGTCAATGCAACATATCCTATCTTTTGTTTTTTAAGTAGTTTGTCATGCCCAGTGGAATATGCTTAATTACTTTTTTGATAAGTAGCATGTCTGACTTCTTTGACGAGTGGATTGGTCATTTTAACCATTTTCCCTAGTATAACTTGATCTATCATTCATATCTTCTTGCAAGCTGACCTGGACACCACCATTATTAAAAATTAAAAAAATCATTCACATCATCCTTAATTTTGACAAGCTCTGAAATCATTTTCAGCTCCTTGGAATTTCAGTCATTTGTTATTTGGTCGACTGCAGACTGCAGTTTACAAGTTCAAGTAAAGAGGCCCTATTGCTAGTCACACATGTTATAGTAGTGCCAGCTTTTGCGCCAGAGAAGTTCTAAATAGATTCAGAAGACCTACAAGACTTAACCATAGTATGCATCTGAAGTTTCAAGAAGTTTATGTTTTGATGTGATGATATATTGACAATGATGATGACGTAAATTCTTTGGAGTTTATGTTTGTAAAAAGAATTTGATCGTGCTCCACACATTAATAAAAAGAACTTGTATTTGATAGGACTGTATTGACAAATAACTCCATCCATCACATGCTATTTGGAACTTCGGAGGATCTTTTTTTTTTGGTGTATAATAGCAATGATCTGTTCATTTAGTCATCTTAAGATATAAGTCCAATTCTATCATACTTTGACCAAAAAGGTATTGCTAGCTGATTTCCTGTTTCAATCTTTATGTTGCTCTGTTTTTTTTCTGGAACCACATCTTTGAATTGCCGCATGCTTTATGCATTCTCTATCAATTGCCTGTCTGATGAGAACTTTTTTTCATTAAGAACTGTTTATGTTCTTTTATTCTTTTTGGCCCCTTTCCATGATGACTGACATATAAATTTGTTGACTAAATGCAGGACTCTGGCAATTAATGGTAAGGCGGATCATCGCTGAATGTTGATGATTGCATATGGGGGATCTAGTTTGTTACCTTCTGAATATCAGAAGAATGGGAGATTGGTATTGTTGTTTAGAACCATTTTTATTGATCCCATTGACAGAGCTCCTTGGAACTTACTTCAGAACAATGCTCAATGTGTACAAACTATAGACAGAATTTATTTTCTTTCCTCAAGTAGCACATATTATATAAACATGAATAAATTACATAATTAGCAGTTTCTTTCTCAAATAAGGAATTGCTCATCTTTCCTCCCGCATTACCTGCCAAGTTACTGCAGAGGCGGGACCGGTATTAGGAGTTTGGGGGTTTTAAATTTCCTTCCCCTTCCTTACCATTGAGTTGTCAATTAGTTTTGTTAGGGTTCACGAGTGATTACTTAATTTTCCTGTACAAATATAGGGTCTATGGAAAAGCAACTGGGTTCATCCAAACCTCTACCTAGCTCCGCTCTCGGGTTACTGCAGTGTTGGAGTGGTGTTTCTTCCCCAATATTTTCAGTCAAAATAAGATTTTGAATTGCCTAATTAACTTCTCCACTTAGTTCTAGGCAAAAGCTTTATTCAAGTGGTGAGAGGCTCATTGTTCATTGAAGGCAGAGAGATATGCTCATTATTCATTGAATTTCAAACTGTGAACTAGGGGTGCACATGGACCGGGTTGGTTATTGTTGTGTTGGGATGTGTTTATAGTTTATGATTTATAAGTTGGGACTTCTATTTTTTTTTATTTTTTTTTTGTTATTTTTCTTTTACCTAAAAATAAGTGTTTAAAAGTATTTATTTTATTTTATCAAAACATTATAAACTTACTTAAAAACTATAATCAGCCACTCGCTTCAATTCCAAATTAATTAGGGCTACTTGATTGTATGAATTTTTGCTATAAAAAAGTAGTGTATATATATTCTTGTCATTAAAAAATGATGCATATATATTTTCTTTGTTTAATAAATAATGCATATCAACCCTAAATATTACATGACTTTAAAAAGTTATCTTACTCTGATTAAAAAATATTTTATGATTGAATAAAAGAGGGATATTGAGTTTTTTCATTTGGATCGAGTGGGTAAAAAATGGGTGAGACAATTTTTTAAAGCCACACATTTTTAGAATAAAAATTTCTAAAAATTTAGTGTTAGGCTTTTTTTAGTTCAATAAATATAGGTTTGTTACCGAAAATGATAAGAAGGCGAGTGTATATATTTAATAAACTAGAAATAACAAAATTGAGAGGTATATTTGATCTTTCTCCTTATTTTATAAATAAGATATCAAAATATTATAATAGACTTAAATCATCTACAGCCCCTTAAAGTTGTCCGCATAATTCACTTAGACACCTTAATTACGACTTGTACCTATTGAACACTTAAATTATTCATAACATTTACCTATTGAACACAAAATGCTTATGTGGTAAAATAAGTGTAGCTCACTCTGGTTGGACGCGTGAGTAGATTCCAAATTATTATTTTTAGATAAATTTGTTTTTTTTCGGACACCTGGCGTACATTAAATAACCAAAAAAGTAATAATTTAATTCAATAATAATCTTAATAAGTATTTTAAAAGAAAATCCCACTCGTCTTCTTCACCCATTTTACAAAATCTCTGTTCTTTCTTTTGGTTCCACTAATTTTTCTTCTCCATTTTTTGTTTAAAAAACAAATTGAGTCTGAGGAAATATATCAGGATAGAATGTGTTCTTAGCACAAAAATCATTATCGAAAACACATCAACTTTCGACATCAACTAAAGAAATAATCAGCAAAACAGAAAAGATCAAAAGAGTTTACTGATAAAAATTCTCATTGAAGTCGTAGAAGAGTATATCATCAAAAAAATAAAAATCAGATTGCATCAAAAACAATTCCAGCGAAACTCATTTTTTCCGGCAAGACTAATACGGATTTGAAAATTATTTTCTTTAAAATTGCTAAAAAAAAATCAAACCATAAAGAACTTACAACATAGAAGAAGAAGCAGAATATACAAATCTGAATTGAGTTTTAAAAAGAAAGTTACTTTAGGAGCGGGGCGGCGGGTGGTTGCGTGGGTGGGGGTATTGTGCTAACAAGAAATTGGGAAGGATGATTTTTTTTCTTTTCCTTTTTTTTTTGGGCTAAAAACATAAATTTTATTTTATTTTTCTTTCTTGAATTGTTATATTATGAGTCTATGCCACATGTCTTTTTTTTATTGGTTAATATGCCACATCATTCGTGAGTGTATGACACACTCTCTATGATTAGTTAATAGTCAGAGAATATTTGATAGGAATATTTCTTAACTAATAAAGGTGTTCAATTGAAACAAGCCTAAGATAAGATGTCTAATAGAATTATGCAGATAACTTTAAGGGGCTATCGATAATTGAAGCCATTATAATATATTGCATTGATAAATCACTTTTTTTTTTTTGATAAATTACATATCTCTTTTCGTTAGCGATTACCAATATTTAATATACATAATTTTCTAAAGATCAAATAATTAGTTATTTTTTTAATATTCACACCAGAGACCAGACCCTTTAAAATCATGATTTACGTTCCAAAATTATTACTCCCTCTGTCCCAATTTATATGACTTACTTTCCTTTTTAGTCAGTCCCAAAAAGAAATCACACATTTCTATATTAAGTAACAATTTCACTATAAAATATCTACTTTACCATTAATGAAATGATTTACCGCCACACAAATTTCTATCATTCATTTTGGACCACAAATTTTAAAAGTCTTCATTTCTTTCTTAAACTCCGTACCAAGTTAAACTACATCAAATAAAATGGAACGAAAGAAATATTATTTTAGTTCGAAAATTTATGATTTCAAATCACGTGTCCAAATAGTGATTTCATGTCGAATGTCCAAAACAAAGCATAATTGTCAAATGGTTTAGTGAAGGCAAGAAAGCTTCCCATGGTAGTGTGTAATGATCATTGGAATCAGATACAAGCCATCCTTTCACCTCCTTGCTCCATTTTTCTCACTCTCTTTTCCCTCTCCCAAATGGGTGTCTTCTTCATCTTCACAAGCCCCCTTGGATCACCTTCAACTCTTCTTGGACAAGGACAAAAACACCAAGAAACAAAAACCCAATTGGGAATTCTCTCTTGTTTCAGCCTTCAAGTCTTGTTCAGCAAATTCATGTATCACACACGGCCAACAACTTCATTCCCTTGTCTTAAAATTTGGTCTTGAATCCAATATTTTTATACTAAATAGTTTGATCACTTTTTATGTAAAATGCGGATTAGTAAATCATGCTAAGATAATCTTTGATTCTTGTAATAAGTTAGATGCAGTTTCTTGTAACATAATGTTATGTGGGTATGTGAAATTTGGGTTTTTAAATGATGCCTATGAGTTGTTTGATAAAATGACAGAGAGAAATTGTGTGTCTTATACGACCATGATAATGGGTTTGATACAGAAGGGATTTTGGAGTGAGGGAATTTGGGTTTTTAGGGATATGAGGTATTTTGGTGTTGGTCCAAATGAGGTGACCATGGTGAATGTCATTTCAGCTTATTTGCATTGTGGGTGGATTAAGGTGGATAAAATGCTTCATGGGTTGGTGTTGAAAATTGGGGTTATGGATTTCGTTCATGTGGCCACCAATTTACTTCATTTGTATTGTCTCGGTGGGTGTTTGAAGAATGCAAGGATGTTGTTTAGTGAGATGCCTGAAAAAAATGTGGTTTCTTGGAATGTGATGTTGAATGGGTATAGTAAGGCCGGGCTAGTCGATTTAGCTAAAGAGATTTTTGAACAGATTGTTGATAAGGATGTGGTTTCTTGGGGTACAATAATTGATGGTTATTTGCAAGCAGCAAGGTTGAGTGATGCTGTCGAAATATATCGTGATATGCTATATACTGGTCTGCATCCTAATGATGTTATGATTGTGGACTTTCTATCGATGTGTGGACAAGTGATGTCGAATTTTGAGGGTAGGCAGTTTCATGGTGTAGCAGTAAAGATGGGTTTTGATCTCTTGGACTTTATTCAGGCAACAATAATTCACTTCTATGCAGCTTGCGGGGAAGTGGATCTTGCTCGTTTGCAGTTTGAAGTAGGAAACAAGGACCATGTTGCATGTTGGAATGCCCTTATTGCTGGACTTGTTAGAAACAGAAAAATTGACGAGGCTAGACACTTATTTGATCAAATGCCTGCAAGAGATGTTTTCTCTTGGAGCTCTATGATTTCTGGTTACTCACAAAGTGAGCAGCCTGATTTGGCTCTTGAGCTTTTTCATGAGATGTTAGCTATTGGCGTAAAACCAAACGAAATTACTATGGTTAGTGTCGTCTCTTCTATTGCTACTTTGGGGACTTTGAAAGAAGGTAGATGGGCTCATGACTACATTTGCGAAAACTCCATCCCTTTGAATGATAACTTGAGTGCAGCACTGATTGACATGTATGCTAAATGTGCCAGCGTCAATGATGCCTTAGAGGTGTTCAATCAAATCCGAGAGAAAGCTGTTGATGTCTCACCATGGAATGCCATTATCTGTGGCCTGGCAATGCACGGGCATGCACAATTATCTCTGGATATCTTCTCAGATATGCTGAGGCAAAACATCAAACCCAATTCGATCACTTTTATTGGAGTCTTAAGTGCATGTTGCCACGCTGGGTTGGTGGAGGCTGGTGAACAGCATTTCCAGAGCATGACTAAACTATATAATGTAAAACTAAACATTAAGCACTATGGTTGTATGGTGGATCTTTTTGGTAGAGCAGGAAGGTTGAAAGAAGCTGAAGAGCTCATAAGGAGCATGCCTATGGAGGCAGATATCATCATATGGGGCACATTGTTAGCTGCTTGTAGAACTTATGGTAACACAGAAATAGGTGAAAGGGCAGCAGAGAACTTGGCAAGAGTGGAGCCATCTCATGGTCCTAGTAGGGTCCTTCTCTCTAACATTTATGCAGATGCCGGAAAATGGGATGATGCATTTCTCACTAGGCAGGCTATGCAAAGTCAAGGATTGACAAGGATAACTGCATATAGTGGTGTTGTATGATAAATTGATTCTGTTAGTTGCTGGTGCAGAAAAAACTCTTTATGCACTGGGCTGCCAAGGAGAAGAAAATTCACCTATAATAACTTTGAGTGTAACAAATATTTCAAGCAAACTGCTGATTTTTCGTCGATTCTTTTCTTTACAATGTTGTGTTACTAATCCTAACAAGTTAGGAAACTGTTAAAGAATGACAAAAGTCCCACATCGGTGGTTAATGAGATGGGTGGACTCCTTATAAGGCTTGGACAATCCTCCTCTCTTTGAGCTAGCTTTTGGGGTGTGAGTTAGGCCTAAGACCTAATTTAACAGAAACCATAAACATAAACCAAAATTGAAGAAAAGGATTGAAATTAAGTATCATATCATATTCATTCATATATCTATTTATACTACCTTAAAAGCATGAACTCTCAAACTTAAATATTGAATTACTATAATATCCCTAATTAAAAATACTCAATTTATTTTATTTATTAATTTTATTATAGTGAAAGTAGATACCTATTCAAATTAAAGGATTGTGAGTTTTTCAATGAGTTATGACTTTTTCAAAGAGTGTGACTTTTTTGACGGGTTTTGACTTTTTTCAATGAGTTGCGACTTTTCCAAAGGGTTGTGCCTTTTCTAATGAGTTGTGTCTTTTTAAAAGGGTTGTGACTTTTTCGATAAGCAGTGACTTTTTCGAAAGGTTGTGACTTTTCTGATAAGACACAATTAACATCTATTCATACTACTATTTTGTTGCTATAAATAGAGAAACCCTCACACTTTCAAAATACAATTTTATTAAGTTCTCTACTCTTATTCTTCTTAAAAAATCTCAAGTGTTATTTGCAAAAATTGATCAAGTTCGAAATTCGACGAAATTCAAAGTACCTTATAAGAAAGAGTTGGTGAAAAAATTGTAGCAAATCATTCATACTCATATTTTTTCTTACCATTTTCATGAGTTAACAGTGACGAAAAGTTGTGGGAGAGAAAATAATATTAAACAAATATGAAAAAAGGCATATGATTTGGGTAAGATATTTCTTCTTTGTTTTTTTATTTTTTATTCTTTTCCCTTAAACTAAGGAGTTTCTTCCTAATTTTGCTAAAACAATGGGTATTAACGTAGTACATTGAATTATTAGTTTTGATGTTAAATTCACTATTTCAAAAATAGATTTTCACTTTTACTTATAATATGATGACATAGCCATGATAATACTTATTTTTTAATAGATATGTGTGTAAAAATGAACGGAGAAAATAAAGTGTTGGTGGCAAGAGATTTAAATCAAATGGAACACTAGAGTGAATATAGCATGAACATATATTTCCGTCTTCCTTTTTCATTGGCTATGTATTGTTCCATATAATTTATCTTTATGTCACAAGATACACTCCTTACTAGCTATATAAAAATAGATAAGAAAGTAGTGATTGATCATAAAATGATCTTAAATCAAATTAATGATTCTATAAATAATACTTTAAATTTCATTCATCTATTAATTTTTATAAATTTTAACCATTTTATATCATGATACAACTTCTATAAGATACTAGATTTTTTCATTAGACAACAACTATATGATATGCATGCGGCAGAAAAAAGGAGAATACTACAATTCCACAAAGATAAGGTAGAAACTTAATGAACTGAAATGTTTTTCACCATAGGTGATATTATTCATATATTAAAATTAAATTATGCTACAGAATTATATATAACCATATTCATTATGACAAGCAAGTACACTCTTTTGGTAAAATTACCTCTCTATGATAGCCTTGCTCAAATATTAAATGAGTAATTATATTTTGTAAAAGATATGTTGCATATAAAGATAAAATATTGAAATACTTATGGTAATTCTTATTAGTGCCATGCACATACTAAATTTCAAGTATGAATATTTAAGACAAAATTTGTATTTTAATGGTGTACACATATAATATAATAAGATAGATGCCTTGATCCCACCCACAACATAAGCGGGTGTGAAAACCCATCTGCGCTTGCCAATGACCGGAAAGAAGCGCTCTGCTCAAAGAAAGGCTAGAACAACGGATAACAGAACGTTATGCAACACTTGCACCTCGCTCTTATAGTATAACATTCTTCTTATGGTCAGAGGTAGCGAGACCTGAAAGAAGCGTTAAAGAATCGAAGGGAAAAAAGAACAAGATGTGCAACTATCTCCGCCTCACAGCATCAATTTACCAAACAATTTACACCATTTATCTTCATAACCTCAAGAAGAGAGGCTATTGGTGACCTTTTTTGAATGGATATTTTCTTTTCTATTTTGTTGGTTAGATTTGTTTACAAAATTGAGTGAAGTAAGAAATAATATTATTAAAGAAATGTCACTTTCTCCCTTATTTAAACTTTGAATGTATTTTGAAATGTTTTAATGATATCTGGTCATTTTGATCTTAAAATATAAGTAACTCTATGAAAATATGTATTAATAATTTTAAAACACTTGTCCTATGTTCGTTCAATTATAATTATTTACTAAAAATTTATAATTTAGTAATATTAATTCTATTTTACAACATCATATACTATATATATGATAGACACGTG
>JAJONZ010018126.1:0-17776 GCA_029582445.1 Solanum paucissectum | reverse complement strand
ATGTACATGTAGCATAATAAACAAAAGAATTCTACCACAAAAATTAATAAGATCATTGGATAAACCAATTGCAGCAATGCAAATGGACGAAACTTATAATACTTATCAACATTATATAGGAAAAACACAGGTAAGTTTTATAAATACATGTAATGACTTTTATAAGTCAATGTATACCCTCGACAGGATATGGGTAAGAGATCTTAATAAAAATGTAGATTTTGTACTAGGATTAAAATTCATGATACAAAACAATGGAGGAACATTAATTACAAGAGATGAGGTAATATTTTTTTAAAATCTAACTTATATACCAGTACAAACTATTAATCTTGAAACAAAAGGAAGACAAGTTAGCACCCCAGACAATGATAACTCACAGACATGTCATAAAAACTGTAAAAATAAAAGCCAATGTTGTCAAGATTTAGGAAATAAAGAACAATACGAGGAAGAAGAAACCGAAGAAGAAGAAGAATATGATATAAGGGAAAAAGATTATACTCTGATAGAAGTAAAAATGAATTCTATAATTTTCAAACATGAATAGATAAGATAGGTACAATTAGAAGTCCTAAAGACTTAGACAATATAGTGAGAATATTAGACGAAATAGAAATAATAGGAGAAAAATCCTTAAACTTTTGGGAGAATAATAAGGTTGTCTGTAAATTAGATATCATAAATCCTGAATACATAATAAAAACAGCTGCTATTGAGGCAACTAACCAAGATCTAGAAGATTTTGGTATACAGATTAAAGAATTATTAAATTTAGGAGTAATAAGAAGACCTAGGTCAAAACATATATCAGCAGCATTCATGGTTAGAAATCATAGTGATATAGTAAAAGGAAAAGCAAGAATTGCGATTAACTACAAAAGGCTAAATGATAACACAAAAACAGATGCATATAAATTATCAGATAAAAATGAACTAATCAACCGAATTCAAGAAAAAAGGGTATTCAGTAAATTCGATTGCAAGTCAGGATATTGGCAGGTTAAAATGCATGAAGAAAGTATCGAGTGAACATCATTCACTTGTCCTCAAGGACATTTTGAATGGCTAGCTATGCCATTTGGGCTAAAAACTGCCCCGCCAATCTTCCAAGAAAAATGAATAATATATTCGGAGATTATAAAAGGTTCGTTTTAGTATATGTAGATGATATTTTAGTATTTAGTAAAGATATCAAAGACCATCTAGGACATCTACAGACAATATTTAGATTATTTCCACAAAATGGAATAATAGTAAGTAAAAAGAAAATGGAATTATGCAAGAACCATATTAATTTTTTAGGAGTAATATTAAAAGAAGGAAAAGTTAAATTACAACCACATATAGCAACAAAAGTATTAGATATGCCTGATAAATTAGATAATACAAAAGATTTACAAAAAATTCTAGGATTGATAAATTATGCTAGAAACTTTATTAAAGACCTAGGAAAGATAGCCAGACCATTATACTCAAAAACAGGAAGCAAATGGCAAAAACATTTTAACACAAAAGATATAAAATTAGTACAAAAACTTAAAGAAAAAGTTAAAAATCTTCCTGAGCTAAGTATACCATTAGAATCAGATTATTTAATAATTGAGACAGATGAAAGTTTTCAAGGATGGGGAGCAGTATTAAAAGCCAGACCAAGTAAATACAGTGAGAAGACAGAAGAAAAGATTTGTCCTTATCAAAGTGGAAAATATAAAGAGAAGGAAAATATGAGCAGTATAGATGCTGAAGTTTTAGCAATAATATATGGATTAAATAGTTTTAAGCTATATGTTTTAAATAAAAATGAAATATTAGTAAGAACTGACTGCGAAGCCATAGTTAAATTTCATCAGAAGATAAATCAAAATGCTAGTAGCAAGAGAAGATGGCTAAATTTTATGAATACTATATCTATATATCCTAATGTAATATTTGAATATATAAAAGTAAAAGATAACACTCTAGCAGACTAGTTAAGTAGATTAAATATAAAAATGACCTAATTATATATTTATTTTCAGCATGAGACCAACTCCAATAGACAAAGGTAAATGAGTAGCCTCATCATCAGACATATACGCCCAGACTCTACTAGGTAATACAAAGTTTAGACCTCAGACAACATCTGTAGAAATGATGGAACACATGTATTTCGGTAAGCATAATTTAATATGTTACCCAAAGTCAAATTTATCATTTAGAGAATTGCCAGAATGCGTGTTAGATAGACCTCAAAAATGTTTAGTGGATAACTTATGGATGGCATAAACAAGAAAGACATTAAATATTTCATAGCCTCATTAAATGCATTATGTCGATATTTTACACACAAAAGTAGAGATAACAAATTTAAATATTATGTTGTCATACATGGCAAAACTAATGGCATTTTTCAAACTTGGATAGAAGTAATAGACTCCATCAACGGGGTTAAAAGTCCTCTTTTTAAAGGTTTTAACGATTTTACTGAAGCTCTAGACTATGCAAGAGGGATACTAGGTCCAAACTACTATATTTCCCTAGCCCTCAGACAAAATTCACAAAAGACACCACAATACAACATCCAAAAAGACACCGATAAAATAATCTTCTGTGACCACTGTTCCTCGATGACCGAAGCCTTTAAAAGATTAAATGAAAAAGCCGAAGCCTTACTTCAAGAAAATGCCAAATTGATAGAGCAGGTAAAATTACAAAAAGGTAAGGATTCTTCTCAAAAGGCTCACACTAGTACACAGACTTCAGAACCGAGTTTTCCATCTCTAGATAAAATGGATGAGAAGGGTGTGCATTCCCCAATGAATGCAATAAGTCCATCGTATCGAATAAAAAAGATACGGCTAGTCCGGTTCAAACGGTAGCCGGTAAAGACACCTGAAATCCGTTTATGGTTGTCACTTAGCCAAAAAGTGAAGATGAAAGTTCTTCATCAAGACGAAGATTACCTAGATCATTTACTCAAGCAGATACACTAAAAAAAAAACTATGCTTCACAAAAAAAAAAATGATAAAATAGAGAGCATAATAAAAAAGACTTTAGAAAAGTTCTTTCAACAGGGACAATATAAGCATGTAATTTCTACAGAAAATGCAGATCCAAGTGCAGATAGATTGGTACCAGATATGGAACTAATAAATACAAACCCAATAAGAGACAGTCGAACCAATAATCTAAGAAGATCCCCAAGTTCCGGAGAAGACGACTATAGAGAACATTTACACTACCAGGACGCTCTAGATCTGAATGATCAAGATCCGAATGAAGATGATGATTTTGGAATGAGTATTGATTCTATAGCTTTGCACAATCTTGATACCTAAAGAAGAAAGCAAGAAGACAAAACTAGACAAAGACAAAAATATAAAGTAGGAATAAAAGTATGCCATGTGGGTATGCCCATATTTGTCGTGTGAGTGCTTACTTTATCAGTATCCTTTAAAAAGGACAAAACTGATAAGCACGCATCAAATAAGTGACAATAATGCATGTGACAATGGGGCCCAAATGTGTACCCGACGTGTATTATTTGATCTTATCGTTAGAGTGTCGGCCATTTCATGACCATTACTTTTTATCTTCTTATCTTTAGAGTGTTGGCCAATTTTAGGCCATTGTTTTTTTTTACTCTTCATCTCAAGACCTCTATATAAAGAGAGGAGCTCTTCTCAAGGAAGGTGGACAAGAAAAAAGAACAGAAGCACACACACAACATATTCTCCTTGTCAATGTTTCGAAACATCCTCTCCACTCCCCACTATCAAAACCTCTAAAAAGCCCTCTTGTAATATTAAGTTTGTATAAAATGTTTGCATTTTAGTGTAAGGGTCAGTCGGAGTTCCCGAAAGGGAAATCTCTCTCCGCCCAAATCATGTAAGTCTTCTATGTTTTTCTGTATTTTTCCCTACAAAATAATCTATGTAAATTATGTTTGTATTATAATTATGTGTTATGAATTATCCTTGGTTATGCATTACCCTTAGTATATGGTTAAGCTCTTAACCTCTTAATAACAACGATGGATTAACCTGTAAATTCCTAGGATGTTTCAAGACATTAAAAAGTCCGCTGAAATTAAAAAGGACATCTCTATTGCCATCTCCGGGGTGGGGTTAAAGAAGAAGTTATCAAGAACAACAGGTTGAGAGAGAGATATGAACGGGGTAATATATAAAAAAAAGAAAAAAAATATATATATATATAAAAAAAAAAGTTTTTGTTATAACGGTAAAAAATACAGTTAAACTCTGAGACATGGCAAAACTAATGGCATTTTTCAAACTTGGATAGAAGTAATAGACTCCATCAACGGGGTTAAATACAGTTAAACTCTGAGATAGACATGATAGGACACAACTTGAGAGGGAGTACTGAGTAGGACTTACATCAATCATCTGTTTTCATAATTTGTTTTCAAGAAACTGTACAAGCTTTTTTGATTGCCACTGCTTTCAATTTTTAAATTTTGATTACCACTTTCAATTTTTAAATTTTGATTATATTTTGGTATCAGAGCGAGAAGTTTTTGGGAAGTATTAAATGAGAAGACCTTTACGCAATACTCAGATAAATTTAGAAACAAAAAGAAAATTGGAAAGCCTGTATCTAGAATATAAGAGACTATAAAGTAATCAGAGACTAAAACTACAAAGTAATCTAGATCCACAAGAATATATAAGATTAGATCAGTTAATTAATATAATATCCAGATTAGAATATAAATTCATCTCATAGTTAAAATATAGACAGACATAATATATGAAAAAACATCCTTTTGCTAACCAATTAAGATTATGCATTTGAATCTATTTAATCCTTATGAGGATTATAAACAAGTTCTCCAAAAACTTGTATATGCTTTAGATTTTGAACCCATCGGATATTTTCATATCAATTTTGTCAAGTGACAACATTCAATATTAAATGTATGTCATCTTCTAGTGCCTAGATTGCAAGTCAAATAAGGTTTACGCTTACCAAGATGCATCATTCCACTTTCCACTTGATAATTATTTCTACATCAACATGATTTAATAGTTGTAGAATTTATATCATCATAATCTTTTACAATATTGCGCGCTATTGTATCAAAGATATCGTCAACGATATATCATTTTGTATTGATTCACAATACTACATAGCTTATTGAGATCTCACGACTTCATTATTTTCAGGTAGCTACCCCTCTCATGAGGTTTCATGAAGTGTTATGTCGTAAGCTCTTCAAGAGCACATTGTCTCCTTATTATGATCATTTTGATTCTTTGATCCTCCCCTTTTTTCAAGGATTATTTTATTTAGAATCGATTAGTCTATCATGCTTCATGCATGTCGTAAACTCTATCATCTAGAAGCATTCAATAGGAGCATTTACAACTCTTGTGTTGCTTCTTAGCTCCCCTTTATGTTAGACAAACTAACATATATATCAATTTATTTTGGAGAATCCATCTTTGTGCATCATAGTATATTCATTAATCATATACTGCACATCAAAATTATCAGATGAAAAATATTTGGTCCCTGACCATAAATCAATTAAGAGAAAAATTGATCATAATTTATTAGTCTGATGCGTACAATTTCTTTTGTATGCAATATCATATTTCAGATCATCACATGAAGCTTTATTCTTATAAACAATGATTTCACTATGTGAGACATTTAATGTCACATCATCTTAAATATTTATCAATCTTATCAAGATAAATTATCTTGATTACTTATTCTGGAAGTTGTGCTCTTAACTCAATTATCTTGCACAAACAATTTTGCGAATGTCAAACTGCAAGTTGACAGCAAACGCACATGTGATCATCTTATAGATGCATCTCTTTATCGTATCACGTGCTAGGTGTACAGGCCCATATTCACCTTTTATACTTTTCAGAATTTAGGAATTTAGTCCCAACATTAGTTGATCCAATTAACTTATCATGAGAACAAGCAACAAAAAGAATTCTTGAAGAATCTTCTAGTTCTTCAATGTATGTCTATTACTCAGTATGTACATCTTTGGGATGACCAAATTATTCATGCCAACTAATAAAATTATTAGTACTTGTAAACTCCAAGTTTACTATGTCATGTGCCTTTTGCTTTAGTAAATTTCTAATTTACTATTATATGAGTAAATTTCAATTTTATTACTCCGAGAGTAAATTTTAAATTTATTTCTTCTCAATCACTCTAACTCTTCTAAAGGTGAGTCGTGATTCCATCCCGATAAAATACGTATCCGATTGATAAGCTTTATTTTACACTATCACATTCACTTTAGTATTGAGTTTATTCAATCCCAATTGATAGACATTAATCATTAAATTCTTGGGATGAAAACTCTATATTATTATCAAGGCGAATGGACTTAATCTGATTATTAGAAAATTATGTCAGTAATCATATTATTGTGCCAATAATTTTGCAAATTCCAAGTTGCGAGATTATAATAGGCACATATGAGACCATATAAAAGGATCATCTCTTAGGACCATGGAGTATCTAAACAATCCACTAGGTGAATGAATAGGTCCACAAATATCCTCATGTATACGTTCCTAGAACGCAGGGGACTCAATCTCAACTTTCGTTTATGATGATCTCACAATTAACTTGCCTTGCTAACAATCAGTACAAAAAAATTCACCATTTAAAAGAATTTTTAGGTTCTTCAATGGATGTCCATTTTAATTTTCCATAATTCATCTCAACATTATAGACTAATGATGTCCCTGACAACCATGCCAAATTAAGAAAGTATTGGAATTAATAAACTTTTTATTTACTATAGAATGTGCCTCAATTGCACTAATTCTTGTCCAATATATGCCTGAAGATAAAGCATGAAACTTTTCTATAATACATGTCTTCTTAGAGACATTCTTTGTGATACCATCATTGACCAAAGGTTGCGATCTTTTCCACGCCTAGCATGGTGGCTTACACCTCATTCACTTTAGAGAATGGATCTATATTTTTAGCATTTATCAAAAGTTCTCATTCTTCATGAATGGAACACAATCATGTGAGTACATCAAATTATGATACTTAGTGCCTCATTCTACATTCATGTGCATTATTCAATCACTTGTCTTCTTTCAGACATATTATGCATTACTACCACATTCATTAAAGAATGGAGTGATTTCAATGGAATAGTTTAATGACTTATTTTCATCAAAAACATATTGTTTTGCTTTAGTCATGATTATATCATCAATACAATGCATTGAGACTCAAATTCAATGTCTTATCCATATAAAGGGATTTTAGTCCATTAATTGTGAGACTTGAACTCAACATCTTTAATATATCACAGTGCACCAAGGCTCTAACCTGATATCTTACCCTCTTGGTGCGATTATACATGAATCCATCGTCTTCTTCATATAAAGATACCTTAGGCCATAAATCAATGAGACTTGAACACATCGTGTTACCCTCAATCAATAACATAATAGGACAAAGTGCAATAGAACTTACCCTTGAATCTTTATAAATATTAAGCAATCAACAAATCTTTAATTTTAAAAATACATCTAACATGATGTCTTATGACTTCCAACCGAACTCTCAAGTTATAAAAATTGTAAGCTAAACACAATGAGTAACGACAGATTGTACACCTTACTAATTACCGCATCATCCAATTATTACTTCTCATGTATTGTTGATGTTTTGTATGGTTACTACACTCATATATAAGAAATTAAATAATGTTTCCTTTTCTCCTATTAATTATATTTCTTACCAGAAAAGGAATGGTGTTGATTCCATCAAAGAAACACACCAACGCCTTTGGGATAGTGCACGCATATCTTCGACACTTTTGTATAATTTTTAGACTTTTGTATTATTTGCTCGAGATGGCAGAGTCTTGTTCTGATAACGTGTTATGAAACTATATAAAATAATGAGAAGAACAAAGTAAGGAGAAGAGAGAAAATCTCTTATTATTCTTGAATGATATTTAGGGATCCACATATCTGATTTACAATGAAAGAAAATCCCTTTATTTATAAGGAAAGCCTAACTTGGTTCCCAAGTAGGATTCCTAACCATAGCCTAAAAGGACTCCACATAATTAGACATTCACTATAATCCAAGTATGTTTATAACATGGATAACTTTAAGGAGTGATTGTAGTGCCCAACCCCACTTATAGTTTTAAAATTTAAAATTAATATAAAATCTAAAAAAAAATTAATTTAAACATAACTATCCTGATAATTTTGAACTTTAAATTGTGAAGTGAGGATAATTATTAATTTTAAAATTTAAAAAAAATATATTCATCACGTTAGTTAGTGGAGAATTTTAGGAGTGATTGTAATATCCCACTTATAATTTAATTTTTAAAATTATAAAATCTGAAAATAAAAATAAAAATTTCAAACATAATTACTTTTAAATTTGAATTTCAATTGTGAAGTGAGGGCACTTATTAAATTTAAAATTCAAAGAAAAAAATCAGGTTAATCATTGGAGAAATTTGAGGAACGGTTATAGTGCTCCTTAATTAAAAATAAATGCATCACGTTAAAATTAATTTAGTGGAGAATTTGAGGAGTTATTTATTGTTCCATCGCAAGTAGGGGTGTTCAGTTCACAGGTCGGTTTGGATCGGTTATTGGTCAAAATCAAAACCAAATCAACTTAATCAGTTTTAAAATTATCAAAATCAAACCAAACCAAATATAATTTACACTTATAAGTTTGGTGGTTATCGGTTTCGGTTTGGTTTGATTCGGTTATTAACCATACACAAAAATAAAAGAAAAAATTAATTCAAAATGTGAAAAAAGTGACAACAATCCATTCAAAACAAAAAAATAGTTAGAATGACTGAAATTATTGAACTTTCGATCACTGAATTTATTATGATTAAAGCTTTAAAATTTACTATATTGACTTATAAGGAAGAGACATTAACATTTTCAGTCTCACAAAGAATTGTCATAGACACTCTTATACATGAAATCAATAAAATAAATGTTTCTACCTTGGGCTTTTTGCTTTCAATAAGTAAATTATAAAGAATTTATAATGAAAACATATATAAGATATTTAAAAATAATAAATTAAGTACGTATATTAATAAAATATATGTACATAATTCATCGATTTGGTTCGATTATTTCTTCGGTTTTTTCGAATAAAATCATAACCAAACCAAATACTATCGGTTTTCAAAAATATAAAACCAAACCAAACCAAACCCAAATAAAATCAATTTTATTTTATCGGTTTGGATCGATTTTTATCCAAACCATGAACACCCCTAATTGCAAGTAAGTGTGATGTTTCATAGTTCTTGTTATATTCTAGGTGTTTTGATGATCCTCACAAATGCAGAGACTTGGTCCCTGACAGAGTGCTCTCGTCCAGATTCAAATGGGGTACAGCTGTAAAGCTGTCATGTCAGGTGGTAGGTGAAAAGTGCAGTGTACTGGACGAATATGAAGAGCAGACGAGATTGTCTATTTCAGTGGCTCACAAATGCAGGGACCTGGTCCCTGACAGAGTTCTCTCCATCAGATCCATAATGGGGTACAATTGTATCCAGTCAGTGGTTGGTGAGGCGCCAGCGTACTAAACCAATAAGAATGGACGCGAGTGTTTGTCCAACGGGTAATAACTCTTTATGGTTGATATTTTCAACATGACAAACAACATAATAAATTCATTCATTCAAAGAAGGAAGTGAGCCAGCAAGCCTTTCAAGAACTTACAAAGAACATTGCAAGGGACCTGGTCCCTGCAAGATTGCTTACATGAAAAGGTGATAAGACAACTGTCAGAAAACCTGCCACCTCTGATGTGGTAGGTGCACAACTTTTCTAAACAGCAAACCTTCAGCCAATAGTGCGGTCCCAAGGAGTTTGTGTCTTTTTTATATAGTCTCTTCCACAAAACACAAACTCAAGATTTGGCAAACAAAACTTGAATTGTCTCTGAAAATTCATAAGCTTGAAAAGAAGGCCACATTCAAGGAAGAACTCAAGCACAATAACACCTACATCAAGGACCTGATCAACTGAAGGAGTGCTTTCCGTACCTGTTGTTGTTCTTGATTGTTTGTATTTGTACTTAACTTGTAGGATTCGTTTTACTTGTGTTAGAAACGTTTCAAAAGTTGTGAGAAGTCTTTGTAAGAACATAGTTAGGGTAACTTTGTATCTTACTATAAAAGTCTACATTAATCGTTGAGGATTAGTGTAGTGGGTAATGCAGGCATTACTTAGACTCGGTTAAGTAATACTTGTATTACGTAGTGTGAGATTAAGAGGTTAATCTCATTGTTGTGGTGTAAACTGTGTTTTACTTTTGCTTGAGAAGATTAGTAAAAATAGTTTGAAAAGTCCGGTGAGACAGGTCGTGATTTTACTCCCTTAAGCAAGGATGTTTCCATGTAAAACTCTTGTGCCTGTTTACTTTGTGCTATTTATTTTCTGCACTTTATTATGTTGGGGGCCTGGTCCTGTGAACACTGGTGGATGCGTACATTCCAACAATTGGTATCAGAGCTTGGGCTCTCTATCTGGTTAACACCAAGAGAGAGATTCCTAAAGGATATGACGACACCAGTGAGCATGCAAAAGAGTCAGTCTCCTACAAGACCTCCTTTTTTTTATGGTCATTTTATAAACACTGGAGGATTCAGATGAGAGATTATCTCATGGCTGAGGACATTAAAGTGTGGGACGTGATGTGTGAAGGTCCTTATGTACCAACCATGGAGGTTAAGGTTGGATAGATCACTAGAGTCATTCCCAAAACTAGAAAACAGTATAATGACTCGGACAAGAAACTAGTTCAGAAAAATCACAAAGCCAGAAAGCTACTTATGTGTGGCATCGGAGTAAACAAATACGATTTGATCTCATCGTGCGAATCAGCCAAGGAAATCTGGGATTTGCTGAGAACAACTTATGAGGGCACTGAGAAAATAAGAAAATCTAAGCTAGATTTCTTTATTACTCAGTTTGAAAGTTTCACCATGAAAGGAGGTGAAACCATTCATGAAATGCGCACCAGATTCTCCACCATTATAGATGAACTTATGTTTCTTGAAGAACCAGTCCTTGTGTGCAAGCAAGTCTCCAAGATACTGGAAATTCTTCCCAGATCTTGGACAAATGATTTTATAATTGGCAATGAGACAAGAAAATCTGAAGTAGTGACATTGTGTGCACTATTTGAGCATCTTCAAGTTCATGAGATGCATATAAAAGGTAAGGGTCTCATTCTCAAAGGTGAAGACATGAGGGCAGATTTGATTGATGATGTTGATCAAGAGAGAGATGCAAAAAGGGATTAATCACTAGCTTCCAAGGTGTTACAAAGGGAAATTTCTGAAATAGATGAGACCGTGGGATATTTCACTCAAAGATTTCAAAAAATCGTGAGTGAACGTGGAGGTTTCATGAAGAAAGAAACTCATGACAGTGCTACAAGCTCTAGTGACGTATGTTACAAGTGTGATCAACCAGGTCACTCCATGAGAGATTGTCTTATGCATAAAGCTAACCACAAGGAAGTAAAAGACAAAGAGGGGGACCAGGTCCGTCCCAAGATAAGAAGAAGAGAAGCTTTTTTCCAGGCGGTGAAGAAGGATCTGACAGCATGGGAAAATTCCTCAAGTGATTCAGATGATTCTGAACACTCAGATGATGCTTTCATGGAAAATTCAAATGAGGAAGATGCTGATGAAAAGGTAGCTCTATCAGATTTCAAGGAAAACTTGAATACCCTTTCTACTAGTAAATTGAGAAAGTTAGTTGTTGTATTACTTGATTTGATAAATGAGCTGACAACTGAGAAGGATCTCGTGAACAATAGCCTAGGCATCTCTCAAGATGGAAAAATTACTTTAGTTTCCCAAATATTTGATATTGAAAGTCAAATGGTTGTTCTAGAAGCAGAAAATCTAGAACTGAAGGAAAAGATAAAAGGGGCGACTACTATAGTTTTTAAAGGAAAGAACGAGGCCAGCAGCTTGCAGCTAGAGCTTGAAAATAAGATGCACACTGTTGAAATGAAGATGAAATTGGCTCTTGAGAGAAATCTTGTGCTGGAGAGGGACCTGGTCCGTGTAAAAGATGAACTGGAAAAATCCCTCAAATGGACCAATTCCTCTAAGATTCTTACAAATCTGATAGGTCAAGGCAACAACAGTAGAAGAGTGAGGGGTTGTGACAAGATAAATTCCTCATACAATCCTCATAGCAAAAATGTTTCTATGCTGATAATCTATTGTGTGTGCATTGTGGTCGAGATGGACATCTTAAGAAAGATTGTCCGATTTTAAAAAAATATGAAGGAAGTTCGTCAAACTATTCCAAACAGAGGAATACACTGAGGAATGGACCTGGTCCTGCTTATGGTCCCAATTTGAAGAAAACCAGTCCGCCTTACTGGACAAAAGATTTTCTTATCACTTTGTTATCTGCATACTGGGAACTCCGTCTCAAATGGGTTCCCAAGGCTAATAAGTGATTTGCTATGCAAGTAAGAGGAGGCAACATCAGTCAGTGTTGGCTTATGAATAGTGTATGCTCAAAGCACATGACTGAGAAGGCTGCAAAACTTACTCGCTTTCAAGTCACTTCAAGGTGGAGGTGTCTTTTTTGGCAATGGCAAGAAATGGTACATTCTTGGTGGAGGTAGGACTTGAAAGTCTATGGAATACTCTTTTGAAGTTGTGTACTATGTCAATAGTTGAAGTACAATCTTTTAAGTGTTTCATAGATCTGTGATGAATGAAATAAAGTTGTAATCTTATCAGAAAATGTGTTGTCACAGACTTGCTCTCTCAGGTGATGATCTTGACAGAAAAGAGATGCAAGAACATGTATATTGCTGATCTGAATACTGCTCGTAGTGACAGTATTACTTGCCTTAATGCTCAAGGTGAGAATGCTGAGGTATGACACAAGAAAAGTGCTCATGTGAATGCTGCTCTGTTGCACAAACCTGTGTCAAGGGACCTGGGTCCCAGTCTACATAAAATGAAATTTTCAAATGACAAAGGTTGTGACGCTGGTGTTAAAGAGAAGCAGATCAGATCATCCTTCATGTAGAATAAGCAGGCTTTTATTCTTCCAAAGAAATTTCGGCTGAAGTGGTGAATACTTTATGTTCTGTGACCAAAAGGATGATATTGAGAAGTTTGATCTCAATATTGATGAAAGAATAGTTGTGGTATACTCTTCCACCAGCAAGACTTATCGGGTGTATAAAAAGGTGGTCCTGTGATTTTTGATGAGTATGGAAGAGTTGAGAAGTTGCAAAAGAAAGAAGATTCTGAGATGGAAGGGTTGCTTCAGATTCAGATAGACGGTTTAAATAGTGAGCTTGCGGAAGAACATCATCTTCATGAATCCAGCAATCTCAAGGAAGCTGATACAGATGATGAACCTGATGAGGGACCCAGTCTGTTAGACAGTGCTGAACAAAGATGGTGCATTTCAAATTGATAATGTGAATTTTGAAGGTGAGAATGAAGAAGCTGATCAAGCTAAGTTTGAAAGAAGCAAAGTATGGTACTCGGTTCCCCAACAAGCTGATAGGTTATACAAATTCCTCTTCAACAATGGCTTCAAAAGAGGTAAAATTGACAAAACCCTCTCTTTGAATTTGCAAGGAAAGGAATTACTGATTATTCAAGTACATATTGATGATGTCATCTTTGAAGCAACCTTTGAGATGTTGTGTGAAGAGTTTGTTGCACTCATGAATAGTGAGTTTTGAAGTGAGCATAATGGAAGAATTAAATCCCTTCTTGGAGCTGTAGATCAAGAAAACCTCAAAAGGTACCCTCGGATGTCAAGAAAAGTACATCAATGAGCTGGTCAAATGGCTTAACATACTTGAAGTCAAGATAATGTAAAAGAGGGGTAATGTCATCATGAAGTTTTGCAAAATGGAAAATCAAGTTGCTAACATCTTCACTAAAGCCCTAAGCAAGGACCAGTTGTATACTCTCATAGGAACTTAGCTACAGGGAAGAAGATATCATAGCGTTCAGGGTAATTGATGTCTGATCAAAGACAGGGACCTGGTACCAGTTTAGAGAAGCTGCTGAAAAAGTTTCATGTTATGGATGCCTAGACAATTCATACTCCCATGGGCACTAACTTGAAGTTGGAAGCGGATGAACCTGGTTCAGAGATTCCATTCTTGTACAAAGGAATCACATTTGAAGGCTGCTGAGAAAATCTTGAGACATTTGAAGAAGACAGGGGACCCGATCCTATTCTGTCCATCATGAGACGTTTTGATTTGACGTACATGATGATGCTGATTATGCTGGGTATCAAGTTGATGGAAAGAGTACCTCAGGAGTAGCTTATGTTATAGGTTGATCTCTCACTCACGGGGAACTAAAAGGCAAGATTCAGTTGCTCTTTCAACAACTGAGGCAGAGAATGTAGCAAGTGCAGCTTGATGGGTTGAACTTTTGTGGATCAAGCAGCATTTTGAAGCTCTTAGAAGACGTGGCTGAGATAATCAAACTGATGTTGGGAATGCTGAAACCTTCTTGAATGGATCCTGCCTAAAGCAATCAACTCTCTTATGACTATGCAAATGGAGCAAGTATCCTTGTTTTTCAGTTATATATATTTTAGCAAGTCCAGTCTCAAACCTTTTGTAGGTATACACACATGGCAAAATGGCTAAAGGAAAAGGGAGGTCAGGACTGATCTAGGCAATCACATTCAAACTACACAGAGGGACCTGGTCCGTTCTCAAAGGTTAACACTCTTAACATTGCATCTTGAATTATGCATGAGAATCGTTGCAATTGTCACATGTCTGTCATTCAGGTATCTAAACACTGTCCCATCTTTTGAATACCAAAATGACACTTCCTTTCACATGATACACCATTTTCACTTCCTTTATACTCCATATTTCTTTCCATCTCCCCAGAAAATTCAATTTTCCTTCCAAATATTAGAATTTTTCAAAACCTTCTTTTCTCCTCTCTCAAAACTCTTGAAATGCTTTAACTCTTTGTTCTTATTGGAGAATTTTCTGATGAAGATGTTTTTAAGCATGAAGAAGGACCAGGTCCACCAATTAAAAGGAAGAAGTGGAAAAGATGATGTTCAAAAAGGGAAGAAGTTGATACTCTGAGAACTCAAAGTATTCTGAATAGGAGGGTGTCTGTTTAAAAAAAATGAAATGAAATTTTCTTTTTGGTTCCTCAATTATTGATCTATTCATCTCCGAGGCCTTGAGTAAGTTTGATTTTACCAATCTTTCTGTTATGAAAAACTCAGGCTAGTGTTGGAAGCTATGACAGTTTCTCCTGCTAACAGGGATACTAAAATGGTTGGCCTAAAGGCTCAGTTTCTGAAACAGTACTATTAGAGGGACCAGGTTGAAAAAAAATGGCAGCCCTGAAGGTTCAACATGAAGCCTAGGCAGCAAAGCATGTTGAACTTTAAGAGAGGCTTCTGAAAATAACATGCTAAGGGATATGCTCTACTAATTCTATTTTTTTTCAATCCCTTGCCTCTAAGTCATCCCCTCTCTTCCTAAATTTCTATGTCGGTCCTCATTCCTCTTTTTCTATCGAAACTGAGTGGGTATTATCCTGCTTTTCATTCGTAATCATATGTGCAATGCTTTGATGGCTGATCTTTTATTTATGGATGAAAAATGTCTTTTTTCTACTGACTTATCTCATTACTTTATGCATTTTTACTCATGCTCAGTGTTGCCCAAGTGGCCATGAATTTGCTTGAACTGCATTTATGTCAACTTGGTTTACTGCTTTAACCCTTTTGTATGATATCAAAAGGGGGAAATTTTTTAAGGTATGAGATTAATGCAAGAGTTAAGGTATTGTTAAGGTATGAGGGAATGCTAGCTACTTGAAGACGTGGTCATGCCAATAGGGGGAATCAATGCTAGCTACTTGAAGAAGATATGGTCATGCCGATAGGGGGAATCAATCCTAGCTACTTGAATAGGACATGGTCATGCCGATAGGGGGAAGAAGTTAAACATGTTTGTCATCACCAAAATGGGGGGAAATGTTATTTTCATGTTTTGATGATTTGACAAACTTCGGGGATGATGAAATTCCAGTTACCTAAAGAGTTCTTGTTGATAGGAGGAACTGGTGAATAAGTCTGTTATCATCAAAAAGGGGGAAATGTTATTTTGGAGCTGATGTTAAGTTTTGATGATTTAACAAACATAAAAATCTAACAAGGAATATGATGAGTCCACAAATTGGACTCATTTAGGGCTTTATTTTAAAAGAAATAGTGTCCTCAAATTCTTATTTTATCTCAATATCTGATGAAAACCCTTAAGTTTCAGGTATTTGTAGTTTGAAGGAAAGCATGGTCACTACTTTACAAAAAGGAACGAAAAGGCTGAAAAGAACAAGATAATAAAGGGCTGAGGATCGCCGAGTCCACTTGGCGAGTCGTCGAAGGGTTTCACTTCGCCTTTTGTTCCAGTGTGCTGAGCCCTGAAGGAAAGAATCAAGTCAGCGAAAAAGAGAGCAGTTGGCGCATCACCGAGAAGTTCAGAGAAGCAGTACTATATCGCCCAATGACCCAGAGTACGACGATGCCGAAGGATGGTGCAAGACGGCGATGAGCCACACCAAAGGGCGAATCGCCAGTTGATCGGCGATTCCGACTAATGTCTCCGAATGATCCATTGCAGCATAGATTTTTGAAAACTATAAATACTCGTTGAGATTTATAGCTTAGTATTAGGTTTTAGTATCAGATTTTTAATATAGAAAGAATTAATATAATTTTAGTACTTTTTATTTTTGCTCTGAGTTTGAGAGGGTTTTGGAAACTTGAAGAGGAAGAGCGTTTCATCTCCAAGGGTTTGGACTTGGGTCTCTTGGATTCTTCATTCTAGGCCTATAACAAGACTTAAATCTTCATACCCATTTGAATGCAAGCTCATTTAGGTATAAATTTCTATCTCTTGATGTGTGGCTAAAAACCCCAATTCTTGGGGTGTGATTTAGTGAATATGGGTTAAGATTGTTGTTGGGTCTTGCTTGCTGATAGATTAGATGTAGTTTAATGGTGATTTTGTCTAGTAGTTGTGGATTAATTTAACAAATTTGTAGTTGCAAATACAAGTTTATTTATGTGTTTTTGGCTTGCTCGAGAGAGAGGTCGCGAAACCAAGACTACTAGATTGATGGCCTAAGGAGTGGGTCGACATGAGGTTCAGCTCGAGAGAGTGAACCCTAGTTCCATATCCTAACACTCAGCTCGAGAGTGTGAGTGGGGTAAGGTGTAGGCTGGTCTTCATGCGGCAAGTGGGTGTCCGAGAGGAACCCATTTGAAATGGGGTAAGTTGCTCGAGAGAGAATTTATTCCCATGTATAGCTTAGCCTAGTCACTATTACTCTATAAATTCTCTATCAAAAGCATGTACCCAACAATTTAGATTAACCCGTATTCCGGTCACATCCCAAGAATCCCCTCTCATTCGTAGATTTCTTTATTATTTCTACTATTTTTGCTATACTTGTGACAAAACCCCCATTTTTATTTGACACTTTTGTGTCCCCTTTAATTTACAATGTTTTTAATCATTAATGTCTTTAGCTACGACTAGCTAGAACTAAAATTTATTTTTCTATTAATTCTCAAAATTGCTCCCTTGGGACACGACCCCAACCCTTGGTTGGGTTACTATACTATTGCACGATCGTAGACACTCGTACTGGAAGTTGTGTCATTGACCAACGACACTAACCTACGGTTCGAGTGTCTACGATCG
>JAJONZ010018124.1:0-16448 GCA_029582445.1 Solanum paucissectum | reverse complement strand
CAAAGGGATAAGGCTTGTTATTGAGAGCCAGATGGGTGTATCCCCTATATTTGTACAATCCAACATCTGCACAATCAAATTGGCATGTTGGACACATATATTTACTAGGACAATACCTTAACTTGTAAGAATGAGGTTTCCCCGTCTCATATTTCTCAATTTTGAACCAATTCTTTATGTTATTAGGTCCTGGAATTCCTAAGGTACCACCAGTTATAACGAACCTAGGTGGTGGATGCACCGGCCCAAGCATGTAATCACCAGCTTTCCAAACAGTTTCGTTAACACATAGATTAGAAGTTGTAGTTGAGAACATTATACTAACGTCTTGGTTTTCAAACACATAATGACTTCCAAGTTGCATAGTGAAAAACTTAACGGGCGTGCTGTTATCAAATTCACCAGAACTGTCCTGCACGACACCGTTTGGGCATTTGGTGTTTCCAAGATCAGCTAAGTATGTGCTTCCGCCTCCCGGGAGAACACTCAGAATTGAGTACTCCTCGTTTATCTTGAGTGGTTCGCCATCCATGTCCAGCACAGGATTATTATCAGAAGTGAAAGATTGAGAAAAGACAACCAAAGAGAGGGTACATGAAACCAACAGCAAACTCAAAATATTACTAATAGACTTCTTCATCTTTTGTTTGTGTGTTTTACTTGCTATGAGTCTATCTCCAATTTATAGAGCTGCTAAGGGCATTTTTGACAAACAAAAAATTAATACTTACTACCACCTTTTATTTTAGGTTATAATAACCTAAAGAAAATAAGTAACATATTTTTTTTTTAATTTAAAAGTAAGGACTATATATATACTGTGTTGTAACGTCTAAATTGGATCGGACCACCAATATGAATATTACTGAGCAAGTTTTATCTTGATATTTTAGTTTTATATTCACCGTTCAATATATATATATTATAACTCCAATCACCAAGAATACAAATTTCCTAAGTGGTGGGGGGTTTGACATAGACCCCTACCATGTATATTACTAAGCAAAAACACCGTTCAATATAGATAAGAATATTAATGTCCCAGCGAAACCGCACATGCATGAGATTATCCCATGACTAAGGGTGTGTTTGGTAGGGAGGAAAATATTTTTAATTTTTTCATGTTTGGTTGGCCTTAAATGTTTGAAAAAAGTTTTCCAAATCAACTCATTTTCCAAAATACTTCTTCATCTTTTGTTTCTTAAAAACTTGTTTTCGAAAAATATTTCAAATTATAGAAAAATTCATTTTTATGCCACTCCGACCCCTACCCCCCTCCCACCCAGGTCATACCCGTCAATTTTTTTTTTTAAAAAAATATATTTTTGAAAAATATTTCAAATTTTAAAGTTTTTTATTTTTACGCCGCCACCCCCATCCAAGCCATTCCCGTCAAAAATAATTTTTAAGAAACAACTGTTTTGGGAAAATATTTCAAATTTAAAAAAAAATCATTTTTACGCCAACTCCACCCCTACCACCCCCACCCAGGCCATTCCCATAAATAAAAAATCTAAGAAAAAATTGTTTTTGGAAAATATTTCAAAGTTACAATAAAAAAATGACAAGTGTCCAATTGTGCATTCATCACTTGCCTTCAAGAGAGTGCAAACTCTCTATGCCATGTCAGTGATTGTGGTGTACTTATTCCATTTTAAATTACTTTAGGGGTGTAATAGGACCCTAGTTAAGTTTAGATGTGTCTCTGAGATTTCGGTCATAGTCTAGGGGGGTACTTATGTCTTATTTCAATATAATACTGTCCTAATTAACCATGATTAGAATTTAGAACTTTACTTTAATTAATTAAATCTCAATCACAATGCACGAAACTTAAACTCTTATGTTTAACCATAGCAGATGCATCTTCCATCCAAGTAAGAACTTTGAGAGGAGCTCCAAAGAAAATTAATGTACTACCAAGTGGACCCAGGATTTTCGTTCAGGAGGTTCGAAAAATAAAAGTATAAACGTGTAAATAAACCTTTAGAAATGGGACCCTGGAATTCTTTTGGGTTTAAAACCACACTTTTAGCACGTTTTTAAAAAAAAAAAACATAACTGATTTTTTTAAAAAAAAAAACTGAAACTAAAAAATAAAATGCTATAGTAGGGATCCAAACTGGTGACGTGAAGCTTAATTTCAGGGGACTTGCCACTGCGCCACCAACCTCTCCTTATTATTGAGAGGGTTCAAAATATATATATCTACAAAATTACAGAAAATTTACCTTATATATATAGTGTAATTTTTTGCCGAGGGGGTTCGGGTGATCCCCTGGAACCCACGTGGGTCTGCCCCTGCTACCATTCATAGAAATATTGTAGTTAATGTTCCATATGTAAGTAATTTTTGGTGTAAATCAATCATAGAGTAAATTAATAATTACTAACTAGGTTGAAAGAAAAGATAAGAAAAACGTGAGATATAATAGTAGTGAAGAATATATAATTGGGACTTACACAACCATAGAGAATCAATAATTGGTACTAGCCATGTTTTGCATATATTATATTCAACGATAACAATTTTTAAAATCAATGAATTATTAAAATTCTTCGAAGGTATAGTGATAGGAGCAATAATTGAGTAATTATTTATCGCAAATTAACTTTATGTGATCATAAGAAAGAGTCACCATCTACTTTAATTTTATTAATTGCTTCAATAAGTCCTATGTCCTGTCTTTTTCCTATCGTAATTATGCAAACCATGATTTGTGCTATTCTCATACATTAACTATTTTTGTTGTTAAAACTTTATTTATAGCACACACAAAAATCATATTTTGTGAGTATTTTCTTAAGTGGAACGATAAAGCAAATTACACATCAGGGGGTGTTAAAACAAGAGAATATATAAAGAGAGCAAAAACTGGAGAAGCTGCCGATTGTAGCGTTGTTTTATTATTTTCATCTCAACTTGAAATTGGACTAGTTCTAGATAAATATGTAATCTAAATTGACTTACAATAAACTTTGTGAAAGTACTTTTCCTCGTTTGAAATATTGTATATAACCACACTAAAGCAAAAAAGTTTGTTATAAGAAATAAGTTTTTTTTTTTTTTTATTTTGTTAAGACTGGGACGACAACCTGCAAATGAGAAGGTATTAAAAATAAAGAAATTATTGAAGTTGTCTTATCAATATTATAATCCATTATTTAGGTATGTTGATACCCCAACTCGTCTCAGCTCAAGTAATCTTTAGACAAATCATTTACCTACTCATCATTGTATATATGATGTGATCTCCTTCTATTAATTGTGTAATTAACAAGGAACTATATCGAGACCTTAGCAATAGAAACAAAAGTAACCCTAGCTTAAAAACAAACCTAATATATCACAAACTGAAATACAAAATCCATAAAATCATGTACGTAAGTACGTAATCCTTTCCTCTTTGTTTGCAAGTTAAATCTATGGAATATGATAATTAAATGATATTACTAGAATTCTTCCATACAAGGAAGACGTTGAAAAAAGTAAATAATACAATACTCACTCTTATCCACTACACAATATTCCATCGCCATTAATGAAGGAATACACGGGAGTATAATTGGGAGGAGGGGGTTGAGACAAGGAGATCCTATCTCACCATTGTTACGTTGTTTGCGATCTGCATGGAGTACTTCACACGGATTATGAGAAGGGTGACTGAATTAGAAGGTTTTGAATTTCATACAAAGTGCAAAACAATCAGGCTCAACTATTTGTGTTTTGCTGATGACATGCATGCTGATGTTTAGTAAAGGTACTTTCAATTCAATGATGCTAATGCTAAGAGGATTGAAGGCTTTCTCATTGTCATTTGGATTAAATACAAATCAAACATATTTTCAGCGAATATGGAAAATAAGGAAGTAGAAGATCTTTGTAAGCTGACTGGGTATGAAAAAAGGAAGATGTCATTTAGGTACTTAGGGATTCCAATATCCTCCAAAGCATAGTTTTATTTGTTGGGTTATGATGCACATTAAACTGTTCACACGAACACGACTTGCTGTTTTTGGTGTGTGTGAAAAGGAGACGGTGTATCCTATGCGCAAGCAAACCAGAAATGAGAGAGCACTTGTTCTTCAATGTGATTACTCGCAATCGTGCCTACGGGATGTACTACAATGGATGCAGCTCACAGTACATATTGAAGAAATACAGGACATGCGGAGGAGGTGTGCGCGAAAGGCCAGAGGCAAGATAAGTAGAGAATTTATATGGTCAGTATTGACAGCAACAACATACCTTATTTGGATGGCTCGCAATGAGGAGCTCTGTCAAAAAAGTGTCCCTATCCCAACAAAAGTACTGAAGTTGATAAGAATGGATGCTAAATAATAAATCATGGAAATACTGCATTGGAAACATACTTGTAAAGATAAAGGGTGATTGAAGATATACTACAAAGAGATAATGCATAAGCACAAGCTAGTGGAAAACATGGATAGATGGGGTAGATTTTAATCATCATAAAGTTTGTAATACACTCTATGAATATATATGTTGATGATTTTTTCTTAGTTACACTCATTCAACTGGGAGTTATTTATGCTATCAGAAGAGTGCATATGGGCAAGCCAACGTACAAAAAGGCCTTTTTTGGCAGCCAACAGAAAAGGCCCCAGCTTACAAAAAAACTTGGTTTATCATACCTAATTCTAATACTAGGCATTTGCATTTTGTCTAATTGATATGAGCCGACTGTTAACTTAGGGATATCCCTCCAGTCATGATACATATGAACTTCATTATAAATAACAACATGTTTAGCTAATGTATCTGCAACTTGATTAGCTTTTCTATGGCAATGATTTACTTCATAATTCATCTTAGCAACAACTTGTAAGATGTCCTCCACAACACCTTTGATCTTCAAGTTGGAGGCTTGTCCATTCCTTACCATATCAACCATCATTCTTTAGTCTAATTCAAGATAGCAATTGTGAAATCCTTGTTGTGGATGATGATATCTAAATACAGATACCCTTAATTACATCAAGCATGTTACCATAAAATAAGCATAAAGCAAGTATTGTACACCAAATTAAAATATATTCAGCGCAAGTTGAATCCATAATGGCTTATTTTGACTTGACACGGAGTTTAAAAAATATTTGAATCATGTGATCTAGAAAAAATATATGTTGAATGTATCAAAATGACCGTTTAATCTTGTGGTCTTAAATTGTCATGTGGAAAGTTGAAATTAAAGAATTGCTAAAAAATGAAAGGATTTTTTAAATAAACTAAAAAAAGAAAATAAGACAAATAAATTGAAACAGAGAAAATATAAAAATTTGACGAATTGTTATTATTCGTTGTGTAAAATTTAAGCAATACGTTTTTTGTTTCCAAGTTGGTCCAAATCAACTTCGAATTGCTCCAAATTTGATATCCAACCTTCTCATATAAATCACAACAACTCTTCAATTATTAGATTCAATCTAAATCTTCAAAAATATATAAATGTGTTCAATATTCAACAAAAAAATTGTTAGAGTTATCTTATCAATATTATAATTCATTATTTAGTATCCCAAGATTACTTTGGTCAGATCATTTAATTTCCTACTCGATCATCTAAACTTGTAGGTTTTTTTCCCTTATATATATGATGATGTGATCTCCTTTTGTATTACTATTAATTGTGTAACAAGTAACTATATCGAGACGACGTTGATTAACAACAAAAACAAAAGTAACCACAAACTGAAGAAATTTATGTATTTTTGAATGAAGAAGGTAAGGTAAGGTAATAGGCTAATTGCTAGCTTGTTTATTTATTGATAAGCATTTAAATTACATGGAGCGATAGAAGGATCCGCTTTATTTAGAAAGCTGCAATCTAGCCAGCTAATTAGCATTCTACGCCTTGATGAACACAAATGGAATAAAGTCCTTATCGTCATCGACAGTGGCCAGACGAGGATATCCATTTTTAAAGTTGCCGCCGATATTTTTACATCCAAGATAAGAGGGACAATGCAGTAACTTGTATACATTTTTGATACCTCCTGGTGTCACCAAGTCAGTTTTCATAATCTTGAAGATGTCGTTTTCATTTCCTATGTTACCACCAGTTACCACCAACTGTTCATCATTAACTTTCCAAACAGTTTCGTCAACACACAACTTTGTTGTTTTAACAAAGAACTTGATATAAACAACAGTCATTACACGCACCACATCACCATCATCCCACTTATTACGAACGAATAACACGGGCGTGCTTTTTCCCAAAAATTGGGGAATCGGCATGTGCTGCAACACAGCGTTTGGGCATTTAAGGTTTCCAATATTGTCCAAGTATACGGATCCACCCCCGATGAGAGGATTCTCAATAATGTAAGTTACACCAAGCTTGAGCGGATCACCGTCTTGGTCATAAACTTCAGGGAGTACAAGATTATCATCATGAGTAGTTGTGGGGAGGACAATGAGATTCTCAGAAGTGAAAGATTGAGAAAAGGCAACCAAACAGAGGGTAGCTGAAACCAACAACAAACTCAAAATATTACTAATACACTTCTTCATCTTTGCTTGTGTGTTTTACTTGCTATGAGTCTATCTCCAATTTATAGACCTGCTAAGGGCATTTTTGACAAACAAAAAATGAATACACCTACTACCGCCTTAGACACCTCAAATAAGTTTTATTCATTTTAAATACCTAATATCAAGCTTCAATATTAAGTCACTCTTAACACTTTTCTTTTTTTTACTATCAACAAAAATATATACATAATATGTGTTACACTGAATAACATGTAAAGTATCAAATTAAATAAAGACATTTGTTATTTGTCTCCAAAATAAATCTTAAATAATAAATTTTGAGTAAAAATAAAAAATGGCCATGGCAAATAATTCAATTTGTAGGATATTTATTATGTAATTTGGCTTCAACTAGAGTAGTTGGTAAAATTAATAAATATTACTTAGAGAATATTGTTCATTGTGCTTAAAGGACTCTTGAAACTTGACATCCGGTGGAGAACCATTCATGAGATTATTGCACTAATAAAATTAAGTTGCAACACCTAATTTTACTTACCATACTCCTGGACATAATTATTAAGGATAAAAAAAATTTATCCGTATATAATATATATACTAACCCAATATATGAATGACACGTGTTTGAATTTATGGTTCATTTTACATAATTTTAATTAAATAATATTTGTTTTGCTTCATTTTAATAATTTATATTCATCACTGAATATAAATAACAGGCTAACAATTCCAAAAATTGATATTAATGTGCTAGCTGGCATGGAATTATCCCACAAGTAAAATATGTCACTGAAGTACGATCGAGATTTATACCACTAATTATTTTGGTACCAATCAAGAATGGATCTTAAAAATAATGGCAAATCACTATTATGCAAAATGATTTATCTTTTTTAGGTTTTCTTTTTTGACAAATTAATAATTGAAGGATAGGGTTTGCGTTATATGATATATAGAACTTAGTTTTGAATTTGAGTAAATTGAGTGTTAAAACTCAAAGAATAATTGGGCAAAAAAAAAATTGCACTTCAAACACATATAACTGAAATTTTAGTCAATTTTTACACACTTCAATCATATGTACATTCAATAAAATTAAAATAATGTTAAATGAGTTTGTTAAATTTATTGTTATTTTGATAAATTGATGATTCAAGTTTGTTTCATACGATTATAAACCTTATAATTTAAATTGAAACATATTTAAATCAGACTTGAGTGTTTGTAAGCAGAAATAAATAAATAAAGAACCTAGCTTTTTTTATTCATAGCATTAATATTACAAACAAATTGGCATATGTTGGACACATATATTGACTAGGACAATACCTTAATTTGTAAGCATTATGTCCTGTATTTTGGTTGCTATTAATCTATGTCCAATTTATAGAGCCTACTTAGTTGCATGGCTTCATTTGTTTCATGGATGGTCATCCAATTTTATGTTCATTACCTAAAGTCATTATTTATTTATTTTGTTTCTCACCCGGTGTTCGGAGTTTCAATGTGAGCTCCGATTAAATCCGGATCGCGCTCTGCAGGCCCCATTTGGAGGTGGCGCTCCCAACAAAATTTTCTCCATATCCAGGGCTCGAACCCGAGACCTCTGGTTAAGGGTGAAGCACTCCCACCAGTGCACCACAACCCATGTTGGTCCTAAAGTCATTATTATTAAGTAGGTAGGTACGTTCAAAATAATTCTTTAAAAAATGATCATATCCGATCTTAATCAAATACAACTCTAACTATAATTTTAAAATTTTAAAATAATACTCCCTCCATCCCCTTTTAATTGTTATGCGGCACTATTCAAAAATCATTTTGAATTATTTTTCAATTTTAATTAGATTACATTAAAGATATTTTGAATTAAAAATTTAGACCTATATTTAAAAGCTATATGAAAAGTACTATAAATTGTAATTTTTTGCATATCAATATGATGAAAAAATACATTATAAAATATTAGTCAAAGTTTTTTTCATTTAACTCTAAAAAAGAAGTCATACAACTAAAAGAGGATGAAGTGAATATAAATTAATATATTTAATTTTCATCATCAAACGCATACTAAAATATATTAGTCAAGTTGCCAATCGCCATAATGATGAAAGGAAACAAGTGAATGCAGCTCATATGACAGAAAATAAAGCACTTTATACTTCATCTTTTCAGCACTACCAGCGTATAAACAAAATGAAAATGTGTAATTTTCAAATTTAATACTAAGAGCCGTAGAGAGTTTGTTTTCGATAAACTTGAGGGGGAAAATCAAAATTAAGGCATTAACAAATGAATAAACATGAACCTATATGCTTTGATCATAAAAGTAGTCTAACATTATCTGTTTGTAAAATTTGGATGCAGTTAAACATGGTTATTAAAGAATCACTTCAACTGTATCCACCAGATCCTATCATTGAACGAATGGCTTGTGAAAATATGATTTGTTAAACATCTTAATTTTTTAATAAAATATGTATATTTTTTAAAATAAGTATTTTTGATCTCATAACAATAATGCGGCTTTTAACCATGGTTATAGTTATACGGGTTGGGTTATCTATAGAAAAGTTAAATATACGGAACAAAAAAAATTCAAATTAAACCTATTAATTAGTGATTGAGACATAATTATTTTTTATATGTACATTGTGAATCACACGTACTCAATTATCCCGTAAATCTTAATCGTATTTTGGATAAAAGCCACTTGTCCGCTTAGAGATTTAATGATTTTGGATGTATATGATATTTTCCCTCCGAACACCATATCTTCACTCTCACTTCTCATAGTGTCCATCTTCACCACCGCACACTTTTACTTTTATTATTGTGTATTTTAATATATTTGTCTAGATTATATATAAATGTTTTTAAAATAATATTTTTTATTTACCTACTAAACACATAAGAATTTTATTTTCTTGAAAAACATCTTTCTAAAATAATATTTTCTTTCGTAACGAATATACCCTGAACAACCACAAATGTTAATATCAACATTTTGGTTTTAATTGAGTTGAAATGTTTAGAAAGAAAAACAAAGCAGAAATGAAAACTATTTGGCATACAAAAGTACAAAATAGTTAACTAAACAACAATAATTAAGATACCAAAAATCAAATAATCTTCTAGTCATGATTTTGTGCTGAAAGTTTTTAGATAACTTTTATATGTACTTCAGTCATTTTGTCTTGGTTTGAATAACCTTAGTTAAAAATGTTTGAAGTTAATTAGTCTTGGCAACAAGGTAAAAGTTCTGTAAAATGCTTGAAATTTTGCCTTTATCTAATTTACAACTTCAGTAAAAATTGTCTGATTTTTTTTTTTATGATGACCTTCACAAAGGCACACCTTAGACAAAAATGTTTATAGGTCTAGGTTTTAAATTGTCAAATTTCTGCTCCATATTAGTTGTTCATCTTTTTAAAAAATAATTTACCCATAATTTTTTTAAAAAAAAACTTTAAAAACTTATTTACATTTTTTTAAAAGAATTAATTATTATAAGGTTAAAAAGAGAAAATAATAATTAATTCTCTCCTGATTTTATAAATTGACAAATAATTTGAAAAATATATTTTTTAAATATGAACGACTAATATTGAATGAACACTAATCATCAAAGAAATTAAAGAATAATTAAGTAGCCAAATTTTCCGCTTATCATCAACTCTACTTGGAGTTGCACTGTTGCAGGCCAATAATGGATATATATTATATACTAATGTGCCGATGGGACCATTATTAGACCATAGTTAAAACATGATAATGAAGTACGATGGTTAATTAGTTTTTTTCCCAGTTGCAGTAGGCCTAATTAATATATCGATTTCTCTTTAAATTTGGAATACATTTAATTTAGATACTAGAATCAGGACATGTAATATTTGAACACATGAACAACCGATAAAGTGATCCTATTACAATAGTGAAGTAGAAAGATGTTTTTAAAGTTATCAATAATTCGAAAATGAAATTAATAGTTCATACCAAATTCAGAAGTTTTTTCAATATTTTTGTCCATCATCTATTCTCAACTTTTAAATTTGAGAGTTCATAAACAATATATATGCTCTCAGTTTTTAAATTTTTCAACTTCACCATTATTAACATTGTGAAATTAATTCAATGTTAATTGTCCGTAGGACAAACCCTAAATTACATAAATTGAAACAAAAGATTATACAATAAAATTAATTTAGTACTAAAAATAGCGTAAAAATTAAGGGCTGAAACTAACGAACATGATTAATTAAAATTGAGGAACATCGTATCTTTTTGGCCTAAAAGATATTTGAATACTATACTAATATATATCCACCATTGAAGTTTTGGTTTCTTAAATCTGGTTATCCTTGAATATTTCTAGCACTTAAAGTTTTGGTTTCTTTATTTATTTTTATTTCTTTCAATGTATTACGTTTCTTTTTATTTCATTCTAATTAAATAAAAAAAATTACTTTATTTTACTATCTTTGTTGTGGTTAAAACTTAAAATAGTTAAATGAATTCACGTATTTTAAACATAATGACATGTTTTTCTCATATATTATTGGAAAAAAATAAATTTTCATACCGAATAAATTAAATTATTATTATTTTAATCCAGTAAGTTGAACTTAATGATGATTGTGTTTTGATTGTATTTGCATTAGTAATGAAATAACTTGGTGATATCGAAGAAACAGAGTGATTGATTGAAAACATATATAATAAAAATAATATATCCTCGGGGATATTGGAAAATTGTTATACAAATGAATTTCTACAACAACAATAAGCAATGAAACTTCTATTTCAATTGAATATACGATAAAATTAACTCCTAGTCAAAGCAACATATAATACACATTTGCATTCATTACAATAGTATTTCTTGAGCTTCTTTTTTTCCATCCTTAAACCTAATTTAAGTCTACTGGGCATGTCTAATCAAAATTAATATGCAATTGATTAAACATAAAAAGATCTTATCCATGAAATCCACATCACGTAATCAATAACTGTCACGATCCAGACCGTCGTGATTGGCACCCACACTAACACTCCGGTGGGAGAACCACTATTACAATCCAAACCAAGCAACTAAACCAAAACTAAGGCATGTAAAATCAAACACTGAGGAAATAAAAATAGAATTCCCATAAACTCTAACAAAAGTCTAACAATAATAACTAACAATGCGGAAGAATAACCTAGAACCTGAAAGTCAATGTACCAAGACATCTAACAATGATCCAAGTCTAAACAAGAAGGGATACAACTCCATACTAATTAACTAACTAAAACAAACGTCTAAGTCCGAAAATGGTGGACATAGACGAAAGAGAATTCCATGGCAGCCACTCACCCTTGAATTTGATCGATCACTGATCTCCTAAGCGAGGTCTGTCAGTAGCCGCTTGAAGATGCCCTGTACTCAACAAAAATAAGAGGAAGTGCAGTACCAGTACACAACCACAATGTACTGGTAGGATCACGCGACTATACCATTAGTGCAATATAAACAAGTCAAACAACATTATAATCGCATGCATACATATCAACATATACAATATCATCAACATTTACGAACAACGAACAACTTCACATTTTATGTCAAATCATTGGTCCTCTCATGGAACCCAAACTCAGACAGTTAGCATGCCGGAACGTGGCAACTGATCCCATATTTATGCCAGAACCTGGTAACCGATCCCATTTTTATGCCGGAATGTGGCAATCGAACCCATTTTTATGCCGAAATGTGGCAACCGATCCAAGTTAGTTATGCCAGAACGTGACAACCGATCCCATCCACACACCACAATCACAATCACAAGTATATCATCAAGATCATACATTTAAGTCATGATTTCATGCTCCTCCTCACTTTTCGAAGATGGTTGGCATGCTCCTCCTCACTTTTCGAATAGACCAAAATATCATCAATAAACACTATAACAAATGAATCAAGGAACGGTTTGAACACCCCATTTATCAAATTCATGAAAGTTGCAGGCGCATTGGTCAAACCTAACGACATAACCATAAACTCAAAATACCCATAGCGAGTTTTAAACGCCATCTTGGGAACATCCTCAGGTCTAATTTTCAATTGATGGCAACCGGATCTTAGATCAATCTTAGAGAAAACTGATGCACCTTGCAATTGGTCAAAAAGATCATCTATTCGAGGCAAAGGGTACTTGTTTCGAATAGTGACCCTATTCAATTGCCGGTAATTTATACACATTCTCATACTACCATATTTTTTCTTAACAAACAAAACTGGAGCACCCTATGGGGAAGCACTAGGACGAATAAATCATTTATCAAGAAGTTCTTGGATTTGAGCCTTAAGCTCTCTTAATTCTGCCGGAGCTATGCGATATGGAGGGATGGAAATGGGACGAGTACCAGACACTAAATCAATGCAAAAATCTATATCTTTATCCGGAGGCATACCGGGTAAATCATTAGGAAACACTTCACTAAATTCAGACACCACAGGAATAGACTCAATGGATGGAGCCTTAATCTCAACATCCCTAATATGAGTCAAATAATTCAAATAACCCTGCTCTACCAGTTTACTAGCCCGAATGAAGGATATAATCTTAGCTTGTTTAGGCTTGTACACCACTTCCCACTCTAATTTTTCCCTTCCCGGAATTTCTAGAGTTACAAACTTAGTATTATAATTAAGCACAACATAATAGGGGGACAACCAAGTCATGCCTAAGATTATGTCAAAGTCAATCATATCCAAAATCACTAAATCAACCCAAGTCTGAAATACCATAAACAAAATAGGGCAAGCACCATAGACATGGGTTACTCTGACTGACTCTCCAACTGGGGTAGAAACATGAATAGGGGCATCAAGAATATCACAAATCATATCAAAATCTTAGGCAAATCTCAAGGATACATATGAATAAGTAGAACCCGGATCAAACAACCCATTAGTCATCTGGTCACAGATAAGAATAGTATATGTGATCACCGCATCAGATGCCTCCGCCTCATTTTTGCCCAGAAAAGCATAATACTGAGTCCTATCATCATGACGAGCCACTTCCCTACCTGGTTGTGTGTTACCCCTACCTCCATTACCATTACCATTTCTTCTACCTCCACGGCCTCGCTGATTACCTCATCGCCCACCTTGTGGACGCCCTCGACCATTATTACCATTCCCCGCGGGTACCACTGCTCTAGACTGCTGCTGCATGGACTCTAACACACGTGGGTAGGGACAATCTCTCCTCATATGCTCAGGTTCTCTATAGTTGTAACAAGTACGATCAAAAGATGGTATGCTGCCCGTCGAAGGCGCGACTCCCTGGCTATCCTGAAAATTATAAGAGTGAGTTTTTGAGTAACTACCTGTAGAGGCAGGCATGACGGACATAATTGGCTTGGCTGCAAGCGTTGGCCTTCCGGATCCCTTGGAGTAAGAACCTTGAAAGTTACCCGAGTTCTTGACCCTTTTTGTCCATGCCTTAGCTTGACCGTCTCGCCTCACCCCCTCCACTTTCTTTACATAGTCTGTTACCTCATTAAAATTCCTTCCTGCAGAAGTCATATGAACATATAATACTTGCAACTCAGAATTTAATCCCCTAATAAATAACCAGATTCTCTCTTCCTCAATAGTCACCAATTGAGTAGCATATCTAGATAAAGCATGGAACTTGACATCATAAGCAGCCACAGTCATACCCCCTTGCTCCAAAGCCATAAACTCATCTTTTTGCGATCACTGAAAGTCCTAGGCACATACTTCTCTAGAAATAGAGCATGAAATTGGGTCCAAGTAAGTGGAGGTAAATTAGAAGATCTGCACTCCATATAAGCTCTCCACCACTGCTTGGCCTCACCTTGAAGTTGAAAGGACACAAACTCAACTCCATGTTGATGAACAATACCCAATTTATGCAGCCTCTCATAGTAATCTAAGATGAACTCATAAGCATCCTCACTCTCAGAACCAAGAAACACAGGAGGCTTTAGCTTCAAAAACTTCGTCAATATTTCATGCTCATTACCAGTCATGACAGAACCCAACAAAGGACGGAAGAAATCATCATTACCTCCCGTTCCACCCGTCTTAGGCGCAGTGCTAGCAATATGATGATTAGTAGGAGCTTGAGTACTTGAACAGATGGAAGCACTCCAAGACCAACCAATCTTTTAAAAAACGACATGATCTGTTGAGCTAACACTGGATCGATGGGAGGAATACCTATAGCCTCAGTCTGCACCTCTTCCTCTTGTACAACCTCCTCAACATTGTCAACCTCAACATTATCTTTTATCTCTTCATGATGCACATGAGGGTTCTCATTCACATGAACATTCTCAACAGGTACCTCATTTCCAACAGGCGCTACTCTCCCACGGCCTCTACCCGTAGCTCTTTCTCTACCCTTGCCTTGACCGTGACCTCTCGCTGCAGATTCCTCAATCGAAGCATTGACGGGAGCTACGGACCTGACGCCGTTGAATCTAGTATTAACCATCTGCGGAAAGAAGAGTGAAGGAGGTTAGATACCAATTTGAATCGACAGATACCAATTGGAATCAAGTTATAGCACGAAGGAGACAAGAGAAAACAGAGAGATTTTCTAAAGTCCTATAGCCTCTCGAAGAAAAGTAAAGGCGTCCCCATACCGTTCCGCGAGACTCTACTAGACTCGTTTTGGTACATCGAGATCAACGAACCTAGGCTCTGATACCAACCTTGTCACAATTCAGGCCATCGTGATTGGCACCCACACTAACACTCCGGTGGGAGAACCACTACTACAACCCAAACCAAGCAACTAAACCAAAACTAAGGCATGTAAAATCAAACACTAAGAAAATAAAAACAGAGTTCCCATAACTATTGCCGCTATAACATATACCAGCCATTACTCTTTTGTCGTTGTAAGTGGGGTCACTAAAGGCTATAGTGGCTATTCAGAGAATTGCTGGTAAAGCTAGGTTTTATTGCCGCTAAAAATCAAAGGCTTTTAACGGTAATTAATTAGTGGCAATTATAATGGCCACTAAATCCATTTTTGAAATGATATGGTCTGCCTTTTAGCGTCCATATAAATTGCCACTAAATTCCAATAAATTGCCGCTAAAAAGGACTTGTTTTAATGGCTATTATGTAGCGATAATTATAATGGCGGCTAAATCCATCTCTATTTCAGCTTAGTAAATACTTTTAGTATCTATTTTTATTGCAACTAAATCCACCATGCAACTAAAAAAAACATTTTAAAGGTTATTGTTTAGCGACAATTATAACTGCCACATATTTTATTCTAAAAATGGCTTAGTGTAGTCTTTTATCATCCATTTTCATCCTAGTAAATCCAATTAAAACATCAAAAAATGAGAACATGAAAAGTACAAAGGCAGGTACTATTTATACATATTTATAGACAACTATAATGTAAAACGCTAACTAGCATAATACTATATTTTATTAAATCTAAACAAACAAAAATGAGTACTAATTTGTAATACTAATACATCACCCAACTAATTTATAATATTATATACATGTTTAAAATAAATAGTTAATGTCATTGTAATTATTTCCATCAAATACTTGCAATAACAAAAAAATTAAATGCATAACCGTCGAACAGTTCCAGCAACTCTTCATAGTATTGAAATCTTTCACATGCTATTTGAATATCATATTGGCCGATGACCTGAAATAATAAAACAATTGAGTGTCAAAAGATAACCTAGTTTTGTTTCGCTTTCCAAATAGAAAGGAAGAGGTCAGTCACCAAGAAGATGATAATATATAACAGTCTATTGCATAACTCGAAATAATAAAATAATGGAGTGTCAAAAGGTAACCTAGTTTTGTTTTACTTTTTAAATAGACGCTACTAAAAAACTGCTAAAAAACGACGGAAGAAAAAGCGAC
>JAJONZ010018123.1:0-17611 GCA_029582445.1 Solanum paucissectum | reverse complement strand
TGGAGCTCGCGTTGCTTTCTGCTTGTTGTTGTGTGTGTCGACGCGTTTGGACTGTTGCTGTGATGTTTTTTCGTTGGAATTGGAAGGGAAAGGGGATGGGGTCGGCTGGTACTGCTTGTTGTATGTATTGTATTGTTGCTACTGTGATGTGGTTGTTGTCGGTTGTATTGGAATTGGGTTTGGTGGGCTGGATTATTGAATGTATCATTGTTGGGCTGGGAATTGGAAGGAAATGGGAGTGCTACTGAAATTTGCAAATAGGGCCCAATTTTAGTTTATCACAAATGGGTTTAGGGGATTTGGCTAATAACTAAATAAGATGAATTAATATAAATTAAATATTGAGCTACTTAATTTTAACGAAACAAAATAATTACCTTAATAAACTAATTAACTCAAAATATAAGCTATTAATTAATTAAGCTAAATAACCAAATGTTTAAATAAAATTAAAATCCTTTTGAGACAATCTTCGAATACTCGTAAAATATACTAATTAGACACATAATTATATAAAATAACATATTTATTATTTTATAATTTATAACAATGACAAAACTACTTAAAAAAATATTTTGAAACTTATAAAGTCAATTATTTCAAATCATTTAGAATTTAGGAAGCTCGATGATTAATTTATATTGTGGAGGTCCAAAATTGGGTGTCAACAACTGTCCCTCGTTTGACTTGGATTGATGAAAGAAATCCGAGTCAAATGAAATTGACAGATCCAATTTTGATCGACCACATACTTATCTTTTCAGAAAAGAGCTTTTCGGTACGGACTTTAGGAATTATGGCCTAACCCCGAAAATGGGTTTCCTACATATCTCAGGCTATATGAGAATTCAGGCCACTTATAGTTCGATACACTTGATTTGACGCACGATTTGAAAGAATTCAAAAGTCATCCCGATATCAGATTATGAAGAGACCGGAATGCTCGGGAATAAGATTTGAGAGGGAATGTTGGAATACAGCTGAGTTTCAACATTGATCCCGCCTACATATCCCATGATTTAGGGAATCAGGCTGCTTGTAGTTAAACTCGATAGGTTGAAAAGGAAATCTCTTATGCTAAGATATCCTTTGGTCCAGGACGAGTGACAAGGTAAATTGAGCATGAAAAAATAGGCTCGCAACCTCTTAGCCATGAGTGTGACCTGTTTCACACCCATAAATAAGAACTTACACAGACATAATTTCCAAAGCTCTTGGGGCATTGTCACTCAGATTGGAAAGGTGTTTTCGATAGAGACTAAGAATTTCTAGATGCGAAACTGAAACCGACAAAACCAAAGATAAACCGACATGCCTTCTGATTGGGGTGTGGTTTGATTGTGGTGGAAGTCGCTCCTCTGCTCGCGTCCTAAGAGTTTGGCACCCCTCTTTGGACTATGTCCCAGTTCACTGCTAAGAAAAAGTTCCATGTTGTGCTGCATCCTTTTTTGATGTCGTCCGCACATGTGGTTTGTTTTGAGAAGTCATTCTCTCGGATGCTCTCGACAAAGACTGAGATAAAACTCATTAGCATAAAAATGCAATTCGAATGGAGAGATAGTGTCTTTCACCGTATCGACACTTAATTTCTCTCCTTGAACATTGACGTCAACTTTATCGGGTTTGACGTAAAGCAAATAAAGCTTGTATACTATATTTGCAATATAATCTTCAATGCACTCTTCTTTTGATGTCGAAGCAATAAAGTAGGTTGATGTAATATGTTGATGGTTTTTCTTGACGTCGTTGTTGATGGTTCTCTTGATGTCGTTTTTGCAAAAAAAAAATGATGCAATTGATGTTGATCCTCTTGTGATGGGTAAATCTTTCTCTTGCTATGCATAAATTTTCTCTTGCGATGCATGACTCCTTTCTGCGATGCATGACTTTTCTCTTGATATGCATAGTTTCTTATTCTTGCTATGCATCAATCTCTTTCCCGCGATGCATGACTTCTTTTTCGTGATACATGAATCCTTCTCTTGCTATGCGTGAATCTTCGCGATGCATGACTTCTTTCCCGCAATGCATGAATCTCTTCTCTTGCAATGCATGAATCTTTGGATGATGCCTCCCTGATACCGAATGAAGATGATGCTTCCCCGGACAACATATGTGATCTTCTGGGTATCTTTTGGATGTCGGTATTGTCTCAATCGACAATATAAATAAAAACGAACCTCAAAGTAGTGGTATCATCTCATTTGACAATACGATATAAATGACTCTCCGAGTAGTGGTATTGTCTCATTCGACAATACAATATAAATAACCTTCAGAATAAGAATATTATCATATCTGATAATATAATGCAGATAAACGTCTTCCAGGTAGCTTTAGTTACTGGAAAATAATAATATTACTCTCTTCATGGTTTTCGTTTGTTCCATCTCCGAACATAGTTGCAATGTTTATTATGATCCTTGCTTTGCTGAGAATTTGAATGAAATAATGCTATTCATATTCCCAATTCTTCGGTATAAGAAGCATAAAACTTTTCCTGCATCCACAGAAAAATTATCAATTTTGGGGAGCTCTTCGCCCTTTTGACTTCTCCATATTCATTGAATGAAAGAATATGCCGATTTTGAGGCAACCTATAGACCTGCATCCACATAAAAATTGTTAGTTTAAAAATGAACTGATTTGTGTTGATCTCTTCGGTTGTCTGCTCCTTGCCTTGCTATCTCCGATCTCCCGCTTCTTGATAGATAAGACAAAACATTTTTATGTAAAAATAATTGAAACATGAGGGAAAAGTTTTTAAGGAAAATAGATTTTCAAAAGTAATGTTTGGAAAAGGTCACTGCCAAGTGTCATGTCACATCAAGCTTAATGAACATCTTTGAAGTTGATGCTTTGAGGTCTATCTGATTACTTGCTGGGAAATATTCAAAGTTGCTCTAAACTGCCGATAAACCCTAATGAAATTTTGAGGCCATCCTCAAAATTTCTTTCCCAGTTAACTATCTTGGATTATCTTCAAATATTGATGAACAAACTACGAAATTTTTTAGATTCTCTCAAAAATTTTGTCCCAGTTACAGTTCTCAATGTAAGCTCAGTCTTGACTATGTTGGAGATATCTTCTTCTTGAGAATTTTTGAGTTCTTCTAAAAAATTATGTCCCAGTTTCTATTGTAAGCACAAAAATAGAAATCTTACGGGAGATATGACCGAGCCGTTGTGGCTCCTACGTATCCCGTTGAGGCAGGAATCAAGTCAAACGTAGTTCCCCTTCTTGAGGATTAACAAAAATAAGAAAAATTACAAAGAAACTGACCAAGGCCGACATAGGCCGCCTATGTATCTCATTCTTGAGAATTCAGGTCGAACGTAGTTCAAATACAAAAGAAATATTAAAAGGGGATAAATGAGTGACTGAGGCCGACATAGGCCGCCTACGTATCTCATTCTTGAGAATTCAGGTCAGACGTAGTTCATTACAAGAGGGATAAAATTCTAAAAACAGACGATTACAAGCAAATAGAACGATTACAAGGATATGACATAAATACAAACTGAAACTTCACACATAATATCTCTTGACAACATCTGAGTTGATCGGTTTTGGCCATTCGGTGCCATCCATCTCCGATAGGACCAAGGCACCTCCGGAAAACAGTTTGTGAACCATGTAGGGTCCTTGCCAATTTGGTGCAAATTTCCCTTTATATTCATCTTGGTGAGGGAAAATACGTTTAAGAACCAACTGACCAATTTCAAACATTCTGGCTCTTACTTTCTTGTGGAAAGAATGAATCATTCTCTGTCGATACAGTTGTCCATGACAAATAACAACCATTCTCTTCTCATCAATCAATGTCAATTGATCAATCCGCTTGCGAACCCAGTCAACATCACTCAATTCAGCTTCTTGGATGATTCTCAATGAAGGTATTTCAACTTCCGCAGGTATAACTGCTTCTGTTCCATATACTAGCAAATATGGAGTAGCTCCAACAGATGTTCTGACAGTCGTTCGGTAGCCCAGCAAAGCATACGACAACATCTCATGCCAACCTCTGCGATTATCAATCATTTTCCTCAAAATTTTCTTTATGTTCTTATTGGCGGCTTCTACAAATCCATTCATTTGGGGACGATAGGCAGTTGAATTTTGATGAGTAATTTTGAATTGCTCACATATCTCTCTCATCAAATGACTGTTGAGATTCGCTCCATTATCAGTAATGATGGATTCTGGTACTCCAAACCTACATATCAAATTGTTGCGAACAAAATCAGCTACAACCTTCTTGGTCACTGACTTATATGAAGTTGCTTCCACCAATTTAGTGAAGTAGTCAATGGCAACCAAAATGAATCTGTGTCCGTTGGAGGCGGCTGGCTCTATTGGGCCAATGACATCCATGCCCCAAGCTACAAACGGCCAAGGTGAACTCATAGCATTAAGTTCGTGAGGCGACACTCGAATCAAATCACCATGCACTTGAAACTTATGACTTTTCTGCACTAACTTGCAACAATCATGTTCCATAGTCATCCAGAAATAACCGGCTCGGAGGATCTTTCTTGCCAAAGTGAATCCATTCATGTGAGTACCACAAACTCCGACATGTATCTGTTCTAGAAGCTTTGCAGCTTCATTAGCATCAACACATCTGAGAAGACCTAAATCTGGAGTCCTCCTATAAAATATTTCCCCACTTGCAAAGAAATTGAGGGCCATACGGCGTATCAACTTCTTCTGGTTGAACGTTGCGTTCTCAGGATAAGTCCCGGTCTCTAAATACTTCTTGACGTCAAAATACCAAGGCAAACCATCTGGTTCTGCTTCAACATGTGAACAATGGACATGCTGCTCTTTTACCTCTATATCCAAGGGATCAATATAACTTGTATCTGGATGTTTGATCATCGAGGCAATGGTGGCGAGAGCATCGGCCAACTCATTCTGTGTCCTGGGAGTGTGTCTGAACTCAATCTTGCGGAATCTTTTGCACAATTTCTGTATATACTGCACGTATGGTGTGATCTTTGGGTTCTTTACAGCCCATTCTCCTTGAACTTGGTGAATTAGCGAATCTGAATCCCCAATAACCAATAGCTCGTGCACGTTCATATCAATTGCCATCTTCAGACCGAGGATGCAAGCTTCATACTTGGCCATGTTGTTCGTGCAATTAAATCGGAGTTTAGCTGCCATAGGATAATGTTGACCAGTTTCTGACACCAAGACCGTTCCGATACCTTTCCCTTGGTGATTCGCCGCTCCATCGAAGAACACTCTCCAACCCGGATACACTTCAGAAATATCTTCACCTACAAATGCGACTTCTTCATCGGGAAAATAAGTCTTGAGCGGTTCATACTCTTCATCAACTGGATTTTCTGCAAGATGATCAGACAAGGCTTGTGCTTTTATTGCCTTCTGGGTCACATACACAATGTCAAACTCACTCAAAAGCATTTTCCATTTAGCCAACTTCCCAGTCGGCATCGCTTTGTAAAAAATATACTTCAACGGATCCATTCGGGAGATAAGATATGTGGTATAAGAAGACAAATAATGTCTCAACTTCTGAGCAATCCAAGTCACAACACAACATGTTCTCTCCAAAAGAGTGTAAACGGGCCTCATATGGAGTGAATTTTTTGCTCAAGTAATAAATTGCTCGCTCCTTCTTCCCAGTTTCGTCATGTTGACCAAGCACGCATCCAAATGCGTTATTTGAGCCAGAAAGATACATCAACAGTGGACTTCCCTCCCGTGGAGGAACCAATACCGGTGGATTGGACAAATAGTTCTTGATGGCATCAAAAGCAGTTTGACATTCTCCGGTCCATTTGGTCAAAGCATCATTTTTCAACAACTTGAAGATTGGCTCACACACCATGGTGGACTGAGCTATAAATCGACTGATGTAGTTCAACCTTCCCAGAAAACTCATCACCTCTTTCTTGGTCTTCGGAGGAGGTAATTCTTGAATTGCTTTGATCTTGGAAGGGTCAAGCTCAATGCCCCTTCTGCTGACTAAAATCCCAACAATTTTCCAGCCGGCACTCCAAAAGCACATTTGGCGGGATTTAACTGCTAATTGTATCGGCGTAGACGATCAAAGAATTTCCTCAAGTGATCCGAAATCTCACGGGATTTGATTTTGACATTATCTACATACACCTCGATTTCCTTGTGAATCATATCGTGAAAGATGGTCGTCATATCCCTCATATAAGTAGCACCGACATTTTTAAGACCAAAAGGCATCACCCGATAATGATATACACCCCACGGCGTAATGAAAGATGTCTTTTCTGCATCTTCTTCATCCATCAGGATCTGGTGATAGCCCGCATAACAATCCACAAACGACTGCATCTCATGCTTAGCACAATTATCAATGAGAATGTGAATGTTTGGCAATGGAAAATTATCTTTCGGGCTAGCTTTGTTGAGATCTCTGTAGTCATCACAAATTCTGATCTTTCCATCTTTCTTGGCAACTGGAACAACGTTGGCTAAGCACGTCGGATATTGCGTTACTCCCACTACTTGAGATTCGATCTGTTTGGTAATCTCTTCTTTGATCTTTAAACTCAACTCAGGCTTGAATTTCTGAGTCTTTTATTTTACTGGACTGAAATCTGGATTAATCGGCAATTTATGGGACACCATATTCGTTCTCAACCCCGGCATATCCTGGTAAGACCAGGTAAATACATCAATGTATTCTATTAGCAAACGGACCAGGTCCTTTCTTTGAGCTTCAGTCAGATGGACGCTGATTCTTACTTCTTTGACACATTCATCATCTCTGAGATTTACAGTTTCAGCTTCTTCAAGATTTGGCTTGTGTTGATTCTCGAATTGTCGAAACTCTTCAGCAACATATTCGGGTACCTCATTTTCTTTTTCATATTCTTCACATTATCACCCGCCTCATTTTGTTCGAAGCTCATGACATGACATGACATTGGTAGGTTTTAAAATAATATTACTGAAATCATAAACAAACAAAATTAGAAAAGTAAAATGTAAAGAAATAAGTAAACAAATTTCGATAAAAGTGGCTTTCATTTAAATTAAAAAACAAGCACAAACTTTGGCCATGGCTAAGGGCCGATTCGCCTTTTTAAACATCACAAGGGGATTCAAAAAACTTCAAACAAGTAAAACTGCATAAAGGGTGGGTCTCGGGCCTCTTTCGGACTACCACCGATTTTAAAAGCAAACATAACATATGTCTTTTCTACCAAGCTGCACGGGAAATTAGGAGCGGTGTGGAGGTCCAATTTTGCAACTGCTCATCAGGTTCTGCATCACGGATGCCCGATGTCCCAACCTCTTCCTTGATGACTGCATCAATCTCCTCAAAAAGGCCCCAGATTCCTTCCCCGAGACCATCATCATTGACATATCCTCACACCGGGAATGACTAGTACAGATGAGGAATTGGCCTGGCTAATGCTTGATCAACACTCTTGTTCTTCATCTCTGCTTCGTCATATGTTGGGACATATCCCAAACCAAACTTTGCTCCTTTGGTAGGAATTTGGATAGGCTTGACAATTCCTTGAAAATGCTTTCCCAATCCGAAACCTGGTTCGAAACCGCTCCGGAGCATGACAGTAGCAATCATCTTATACACAGAAGGCATAGAGGGTTGTGGAGCCAAATCATCACCGGTGGCATTTACCAGCTCCACTGTGTAGAAATCACAACATCGAGAGACATCATTAACAATTGGCGGATACCCATTGGAGTGACTCCCTTCACCATAAATGACCAATTCATGGTCCTTCCAAACAAATTTCATTAGTTAGTGAAGGGTAGAAGACACAACCCCAACCATGTGAATAAACGGTCTTCCCAGAAGCAAGTTGTAGCTAGTGTTGATATCCAACTCCTGGAACTCCACGTTAAAATCCACAGGACCCACATGAATATCCAAGTTTACCGCACCCAATGTGTCTCTTTGCACTCCATCAAAAGCCCTCACATTGACTTGGTTCTGGTGAAGTTTTCCCAAGTCGAATTTCAATTGCCTTAGAGTCGAAAGTGGGCAAATATTAAGACCGGATCCGTCATCGACCAAGACGTGACTTATTATCTTATCTCGACACATACAGGTGACGTGTAGAGCTTTGTTGTGCATCTTGTATTCAAAGGGCATTTCTTCATCACAAAAATTGATTCGGTGTCCTCGAATACCCTGATTTATCATGGCTGCTAGATTATCATTGTTGGTGCCCACAGGCACATACGTTTCATCCAGAGCCTTCATCAGAGCCTGCCTATGCAACTGCGAACTCATCAATAAAGGCCATACATAAATCTGAGCCGGTGTCTTTTCTAGATGCTTCACAATCGAATAATCTTTCAACTGCATCTTCCTCCAAAACTCTTCTGCTTCGGCTTCACTAATTGGCCTTTTGGACTGATCTTTCTTCTGCGCTCCCTAGGCTAATTCTTCTGGCATTTAGCATCGGCCGGATCTGGTCACACCCTGGGTAACAGCTATTTCAATCACAAACTTTGGTCGGGTAAGAGTTTCTCGTGGCACTAAAGCAACAACCTTCTTGGGTGCCAGAATTACAAACTCTTTCTTCTCTTTAATGCTCAACAAAGCTACAACCCTTTCTAGTTCATCAGGAGTGCTCGGAACTATTGTCTTTGTCACGCACCAATCATCATTTGTCTCTATCATATTGATAGTGATGCCTCCATGATTTGGCAAAGGATTACTATTGACATTGGGCGCGACCGTCTGAAGAGAGACCACGTTCTGGTCAATCAGGTCTTGGATCTTATGCTTCAGGTTGATGCAGTCCTCGGTATCATGTCCAACACTATTGGAGTGATATGCACCCCTCTGATCAGGTCTGTAAAACTTTGAGCTGGTGTCGACCGACTTGGGCCCCATTGGATGGATATATCCTACCGTAGTTAATCGCTCGAATAGCTTTGTTCGGCTTTTGATGAGCGGAGTGAAATTTCTAACAGGCTTCTTCTCAAATCTAGGACAGGGGGGATCGTAACTGCCTTGTTCAGAAGGAGGCATTTGACGATAATTAGGAGCATTTGGACGAGGGGCTTGATATCTGGGATATGAGTTGGTCTGGTAATTTGGTTGTGGAGCTTGGTAGTTCGGTAGGGGGGTATTTTGGTAAATTGGAGCTGGGGTTTGGTACGTTGGGGGATGAGTTTGGTAATTTTCCTGAATGCTAGCACAGTTGGGGGCGACGTTCCGGTAGTGATGAAGTGGATTTTGGTAAACTGGAGGGGGAGTTTGGTAGATAGGAGGAGGAGTTTGGTAGTTAGGAGGGGGAGTATTTTGATAACTGGGAGGAGGGATAGTTTGATAACTGGGAGGATGGGTATTTTGATAACTGGGGGAGGGGTATTTTGGTAATCATCCTGTGCATAACAAGCCGGGTACGAACTCTGTGAAGGTCGAGAACGACCTTGGTACGATGAGGATTTCCCTGGGGTCTTCTTCCCCTCATAAGAGATAGAAGACACATCTTATCTTTTCTTCTTCAATAAGCCCGAAGATCCGGGCGAGGCAGCAACGCGGGCAATCTTCCTGATTCTCAATCCATCTTCGATAGTCTCACCTACCTTGACTATCTCAACAAATTTTGCTCCAATGAGCAACATGATTCTGTCATAATATTCAGGCTCTTGCACCCGCACAAACACTTCGAATATTTCCTTTTCTGACATAGGAGGTCTAACTCTAGTTGCCTCCTTTCGCCACCTATATGCGAATTCTCTGTAACTTTCGGTCGACTTCTGCTTCATCTTCTCCAAGGAGTAACGATAAAAAATGATCTCCACATTATAGGCAAATCGTTCAATAAAATCCTTAGCCAGAGCGTTCCAGCTAGACCACTGTCTCGTTTCATGAGACGTAAACCATTCTAGAGCCTCTCCGCTCAGACTTCGGCTAAAAAGCCGCATTAACAAAGCTTCGTCTCTCCCAGCTCCCACGAGTTGGTCACAGTAGGACCTCAGGTGTGCTAAGAGGTTCCCTGTTCCTCCAAAGATGTCGAATTTTGGCACCTTGAACCCTTTCGGGAGGTCCAAATTCGGGTGAATGCACAGGTCTTAGTAACTCAACCCGGCGACCTCAGGAATGCAGTTCAACTCCTTCATGGCTTTTCTAATTTCCTCCTTCATATATATCCTGGCGTTCTCTTCCTTTGACCTCCATTCTCTCTCCCTCTCCTCATAGTGGTCGAGCTCCGAACCATGGGCATCATGCTCGTTGGGGACCGGTATTTGGAAAGTGGCTTTTTGCGGTAGTGGTGAAGCAATAGAGGGACTCTAGCCATTTAAAGAGGCGTGATAGTTTTGGGGGAAAGTCTGGGGGTTGGTATACTGGTTTTGGTGAAGGAGGGAAGTGCATGGGTTATTAGCATTTTGGCTATGAGGGGGTAGGCCAGTTTGGTGGTTTGCATTGGGGGGAGGGAGTGGTGCTTGGAAGTTGGTATTTTGAGGAGGGGGTGGTGTTTGATAAGAGGCTTAGGTGTAATGGGGGTTTTGGGTGGTAAGGTCAATGATAGAGGGATTACGAGCAGGACTTGAAGGCGGGTTTTGAGCTTGTTCCACGTTAGGAGGGCAAATTTGAGCTGGAGGTCTTCCGTCTGGTTGAGCGTTGACAACAAAAATCAGAGGAGGCAAATCTTATGTTCTCTGCATCTCAACCCTCATCTCAGCAATTTGTTGCTAACTGCATGATCAGTTAATTCTGATCGGCAAGGGCGGGCTGAGCCACCACGACATCAGTAAGGCTGGTTTCTTCGTTGTTATCACCCATTGCTGCTTTTCCCTTTTATGAACTTTGACTGGGGAAGGAATTTGTAGGACCTTTAGATCTAGTGAAATAAGGATGATCGACCAATGTATCAACACAGATCAGTTCTAACTACCTGTAGAGAAAAACAACTCAAAGGCAAATATGTTAGTATTAGTTCTGGACGAATAATGCAAGATATCACATAGAAGGCATATAAACACATAAGAGTTTCTTTGTTTGAGAACATGTTAACCCACGAATAATGGGGACTGATATTTTGAACAAACAAGAATTTGCTCATTTTATTTCAAGGCTGGTGATTCAGAAAGGTTGAAATGCGTTGAGCTAAGGTCTTCTTCCTGCATCTCTCGGTATCTGTTGATGTGAGTTCAATGTTTCCTTGTAGCATGAGAGGGGGAAACGAAAATTTTAAAAGTAGGGGCTGGGTCTTGAAAGGCTGCCTACGTATCTCCAAAAGAGAATTCAGGCCCTACGTAGTTCGAATACAAAAGGAAATTCTCATTCTCATTCATTCATTTGATTGATTACAACGAAAGTGAAAAGAAAACACGCAATAAAGCTCATAAAACAAAGATATTGCCTTCAGAAAGGCTTCTTCTTCTGACTGCTGCATTAACCACGGGGGGTAAACTCATATGCTTTGAGGGTGATTTTTCTCGTTCCCTTCTTTCCACCGTTCCTGGAAAGGAGGCTTATAGACAATTTGCTCCTCGGTATCTTTTTCAATAGCTCCAGGGAGAGTGTCTTCGGGGCCACTATTGGCTTCTTGATTGAAGAAAGAGCGTTTTCCGCGTATCTTTTGTAGCCTCATGGTTATATCATTATTGAAGACATCGTGTTCCTTCCGCATAGCGGCCGTCTCTTCATTCATAATAGCATATGTTGCCATCTTAGCTGCTAACTCCGCGTGTAGTGCCGCATTTGCTGCTCGTGCGACCGCGGTGGCAAACTCCACTTCTATTCTCCTTTCTCTGGTTTCTTGGATCTGTTGTTTGAGCCGGTTCAGTTTCATCCTCAAATCCTTGTCAGTTAGCTCCATCTCGACATACTTTCCCTTTTCCATCTTAGCAGCAATTTCACCTTTCCTGAGATGATAGAGTAATGTTTTAGGATTTGGTAGTAAGATTTTATTTCTGGTTGACAAACTGAAGACTCATGGAATTTTGGTCGGACATTTTGGTAGTAACTTGTATTTGGTATTGTAGGGATTTTCGGAATTTTTTTGAAAGGAGTGGGCTAAAAATGTCCTCATTCAAAGCAACATATCACATAAGCAGTTTAAAGCACACAAGCATATATCGCGTGTCCTAAACAAGTAGGGGGCCCTTTTGTACCAAGGGTAGGCCTAGCGTATTTGAAAGATGTATGTGTAGAGTTGAACCATTTTGTTACCCCAAAGCAAATTTCGCATATAAAATGATGTTAAAAAAAATGCAAATAAGTAAGGAATAAACAGGAAATACAAAAGGAAAGGCCCACGCATGGGTCATTTGAAAAGAGTACCAAAATATAAGAAAGGCAAGCCCACGCAGGGGAAAACAACAGCAAGTACATATAGAAAAACCCACGTAGGGGCGAAGTCCACTAAGATGTCCCCGATGGCCCTGCTTCCGATCTGCTCCTCTTGTTCTGTGCCATGAGATGCTGAAGCCTGTATTGAATCATTAGCAAATATCCTTCACTCCGGCGGCCTTTCTCTTCCCAGTCTTCGAGACACATTCCACTTTTCTTATCTCCAATCCATAAATTGAGCTCTCCCAGGTCGCTTCTCAGGCTTTCTAATTCCCGAGTTACACTCTCAAGGGCATATTTATCCTCCTCTTATTTTCGAAGGAATTCATTGAACATTTCCTGAGCTTCCTTCTTCACCTCTCCTAATTCTATCAAAGCTTTGGACTCTTTGTCCTCCACACTACGATAAATGTGTGGGGCTGGGAAGGAGATACCTTGTATATCATTTTTCAACCAAGTTTTGTAGGTTTCATCGTACCCGGTATTAAACCGGTCCACAGCGATGGTTTTTTCATCCATTCGTACTGATTTTTTCCATTCTCTCAGCATCTCTGAAACCTCATGCACTCTATCATCCCCGATGTCGAACACATAGATATGGTAGTATGAATTTGGGGGGGTAGTTTGTCTTCTTCCGAACTGCCTCAGGACCCAGATGGGTGCATAGGGGCGGATACCCCGAATACCTGGTAGAGGAAGTACAAGTTGTCTGTGGCCCCATACTATGACATCTTTTGAGATGAAGCGATCGAACATCCACTTAATATCTTCTTCTCTTAGCTCGGAGAAAATCTGATCCCATCTTCCTCTAGTCTTCCTATTTTCCAAATCTGCCCAAAACAACACATCATTCAAACCCTTAAGAGTATTATTATCATCGAGGGTATGTAGCTATTGAATCATGTGTCCCTTCGCTAAGTGGCTCATTATCCACCATTGGAGGAGGAGATTACAAACCTGAAAGTAGCGATGTCCTTCCTTACATCTTCCCAAAGCACGGTACATGTCGGACAGGATGACATGCGCGATGGGATAATACTTCACTTGCCCTTGGTTCAGATGCCCGTGGAAGAGAGTGTGTGCAAGCTTTATTACCCGGGTGTTGATGCTGAGGCTCGGGCCTTGGGGAAAAACCATAGTACCTAATAGCGCGATAGTGAATGCCAAATATCTGATCCCGTCCCATTCTCTGAAGGTGACCCTGAACTCTTGGTTGTAATTTGCATAAAAGCTTGCATCCCCAAATCTAGCATAGAGATTCATAAAAGAAACGCTTGAACCTTCGGCCCAGAAGGTGTAATCTTTCCTTAATCCGAGCCAATTTATAATATCCTCGAGAGTAGGCTTGTTAGGGATTAAGACGCTTTCCTATTTTCTCACTCTTCTTACAAGCCCTGTACCAACTGTGTCTATTCCGTCCCGAATTTCCTCAATTGTCGGGGTAATTTCCATGGTTCCAAATTGGAACATCATTTTCTCGTTGTCCCAATAACTCGTGAGGACTTCAATCAGCTCGGGCCACCCAACCATATTAATGAATTCTGTTAAGTCTCCTACATATTTGTTGAGGTCCTTTTTGTGAAAAGTATTGAGGTTGTTGTACCACATCTTGAGCAGGACTGGGACTTCCACTACCATGTCGAATTTGGGAAATCGATCCATACCTACAAAATAAAGCACGATTAAGATTTCCTCCCCCAAATAGGTAACAATTAGGTTTCCACACATACATCTTTCAAATGTCAAATAATATGATATGTCGTTAGGTCGTGGACCTTGGACATGATTTTTGGTGGTTTACTAATGGACTTAATACGCCTTGGGTATTAAGCCGTCTTAGGCTAAAGCTTAGATTTAGATTTGGTTTTGCTCTACTCTAGGTTGACTAGAATTGGTTTAGAAATGACAGTTACCCGAGTCGGACAAACACGAGGTGAAGTCTAATAAACGACGTTGGTTGACCACAAGCCAACTATTCGTTTATCACTTCCAAAGAATTCAATTTATGTTTTTTTTCCTGAAGGACAGCCGTGGTAAGCCACGTAACCGTCTTTTTCCTAATGCAATCTATTTGCCGTTTGGCGGAATCGGGTGCCATGAATGCCACAGTTTAATATATACGATAAATAATACAAGTAGACAGTTAAATACGTAGCCAAATAAATTAATCTTAAGGTTAGAACCATTTAAATCCCCAGCAGAGTCGTCATTCTGTTTTATTTAAAAATAGATTTTAGACTGGTTTAAGAGTCGCCACATAATTTTTAAGAAAAATCAAGAAAACTACTTTTACAAAAGATTAAAACAGAAAATCAGTTGAAAATATTTAAAGGGGGTTCGGTGTTCATATTAGCATTTCGGAAAGGGTTTGAAAGCACCCGAAATGCCCGCTAACATGTGGTTATCCAGCAATTAATTATTTGACTAAAATAATTTTAACTTAGCTTGACTTGCAAAAATGAACTATTTTGTTAGTTAGGACCATTTTAAGGGAGAAAAATTAAAAAATATTGAAATATTATCTAAGTGGTGTATTTTGTAAACTTATTTATTTATTTTTTAGGTAAAGTAAAAGATGAATAGCTTAGTTAAGTAAGTAACTCAGAATGGGTGTCTTTTGGGGATTTGAATTTTTTTTTTAAAAACCTTAAGATTAAGTAGCAGATATCGGCAAGTAAACAAACACGATAAAGCAGAGAGGGAAAGAGACTTGGGCCCAAATATAGTTTTCCTGTCCGCCTGAGCCAGTATTTGGGCCTATTTCGTTTTGGGCCAAAGGCCAATTTGAGTGGTACCTGTCCAAAATTAAAAGAAGTAATTTGCTTTGGGCCTTTGGCTTATCCTTTACTTGTCCTAAACTTCTAATAGAATATTAATAATTAAAAGACAAGGGTTGGGACCAAAATATTTAAATAATAAAGAGTGGGCCTTCGACCCAATCTTTTCAACGCTTGATTTCTTGCACATCTTTTAGCTTCTGGGCTTGTTCGTCAGTTTTAGTGATTGGCTGACCCGAATGAAGGAATTGGAGTCTTTACTACTCTCTCGAAATACAGGGACGTAATGGAGTCTGTGAGGACTCGGGTAGATTTTGCATGCGATAAAAGGGTAGATATAGTAAGAATCAATTTGAGTCCATATGAATCATAAAAATACTATCACTGATAATACATGCATGCATGCATAAGATTTGGTATCCTCACAAAATAAATAAATAAACTCATAAAAATAGGGAACAAAGAGAGGCAAGAGCTTTGCATGCTGATAAAAGAATGGCAGCCGAGACATACTGAGGAACAACTATTTCAATGCTCAAATTACCACATAATCTACTCATGTTAGTTAAAACTAGTATATTTTTTATTATTATTATTTTATTTTATTTTTTATTTTTTTAAAACATTATTGAACACTTAATCAGTGGACAAATGAATGCTGAACCAACACTAATCTCATTTGAGGATTGAAACATGGGGATAAATAATCCATACAATAGACCCAAACCATACTACATGTGACTAAACTACTAAAATAAACTAATTTTATGCAAAAAATCAGCATGTTATGCATATGATAGTCAATGCCGATAAACTCATGTTTCAAGTTATCTTAAAGGGCAAAAATTCAAATTTTAGCAGAACTGAAAGTTGAAATACGAAATTCCAGCAAGCTTTTAAAACTTGGCAGATAAAATAAGAAAGAACACATGTTTTATTTGACTCCACCTGCTAGTGTAGACATTTTTTGACTAAAGATCAAATGGCATTAAGACACAACTTGATCTAAACAAGTCAATAGGCAGTAAGACAACAAGGACGTTCAAGAAATAGGCGAAAACTAAACGACTAGAACAAAACACGACTACACCAAAAGATGAGACAACGAGACTTACCAAAGCTATGCCAGAAATATTTTTTAACCCAACTAGGAGTTGAACAAGCTACATTGATCTATCTAAATCATGGAACTCGATGACTTAAAGTACCGAGAACCATTCGAGAACAATAGACGGGAAACATGATGACCAAGTTACGATACACACATGGAGATATGCTAAGAACACATTTCTAACTCAAGCAAAAATGCAAAACTATTGCATACGACACAACAAGAACCCACATATTATGAAGAAACATTCTGAAATCTATTCACAAACATGCTATGAAAAGCGAGTAAACCAACAAATAACAAGCAAGAACCAACTTTCCAAAAATCCAGGCATACACGTTCGCGTCCTACGAAACGGGAGATACAAAGAAGGGAAGTTATATACCTTTTCGGGGGCAGCGAATGAGACAATGACGAGCAAGGGACGAGCAGCGACCTTCACACAGATGCGAGACACTAACAAAGAAACAGCGAGCTCGACCAAAATCTCGACCACAACTGGAATCAGAGGGAGCGCTAGCTGCGAAATAGGGCAGAAGAACTAGAATCCACTATCTTCTATGCTTCCTTAATGTATTTTGTATGTATTTTTGACTACTCTGCTCAAGGCACTTTTAATATTTTTGTTTTGCTCTCACCAAAATTTTCAACTCCCAAAATCCCCCCTTGACAATGATTAAAAGGGAATACATATAGTGATTTTTTAGGGCTGATTGGGGGGGAAATTTCGGGTGAGAAATGGCCTATTTCAAAATTCAAACCTCCAAAAAAAAATAATCCTTTCACCGTTAAGGATAAACATCCTTTTTTTTATCAAGTTTTGTCCCATTCCGGAAGAGGAAATGGGATAGCCGCGTGCTGCTGCTACTGTACTGTTCGAGAGGGATGGGAGTTGAAGACACGCACTACTGCTGGAGCTCGCGTTGCTTTCTGCTTGTTGTTGTGTGTGTCGACGCGTTTGGACTGTTGCTGTGATGTTTTTTCGTTGGAATTGGAAGGGAAAGGGGATGGGGTCGGCTGGTACTGCTTGTTGTATGTATTGTATTGTTGCTACTGTGATGTGGTTGTTGTCGGTTGTATTGGAATTGGGTTTGGTGGGCTGGATTATTGAATGTATCATTGTTGGGCTGGGAATTGGAAGGAAATGGGAGTGCTACTGAAATTTGCAAATAGGGCCCAATTTTAGTTTATCACAAATGGGTTTAGGGGATTTGGCTAATAACTAAATAAGATGAATTAATATAAATTAAATATTGAGCTACTTAATTTTAACGAAACAAAATAATTACCTTAATAAACTAATTAACTCAAAATATAAGCTATTAATTAATTAAGCTAAATAACCAAATGTTTAAATAAAATTAAAATCCTTTTGAGACAATCTTCGAATACTCGTAAAATATACTAATTAGACACATAATTAT
>JAJONZ010018122.1:0-15909 GCA_029582445.1 Solanum paucissectum | reverse complement strand
AAATAAAAATAAAATTACCTCTGCCCCCTGTCCCCATTGAAATCTTATTGAACTTTTGCAATTTTAGTTAATCATATCGTCGTTGAAAATTTTTCTTGAAAAATATTTATTTTATTTTAATGTATCTATTGTTGAAAAACGTCCAAAAAAAAGTTGGATCTGCCATTGCACGGCCATCACTATCGAAGATACATATTTTTAATGTATCTCGTTTATTTTGAGTCTTAAATTAGTCTTTGTTAGTGTTATCATTGATTAGATACATCGCTGCTACAATAACCATTGTTTTATGCATGTATCATGTTCATATTTAAGGTATTGATACATAACTCTAATGTTGTTGAATCTTCGATTAGTGTTTATCATGTTTTATATAAATGTACTTGATACATAAACTTTGTGTTATGTATCACACACACAAAAAAAGAAGCTAATTTGAAACAATTGCATGTATAATGTATTTTTTTATTTTAAATTATATTATTTCCCAAACAAAATAAGATACATCAATAATAATGCATCATGTACTATTTTTTTGTTATGATACGTAAATTCGAATTTATAATTAAATGTATCTGACATTGGAGAAGTCGAAGAAGGATGCAGGCTCGAGTTCTAAATCTAGTGTTGAAAAAACATTCAAAAAAAGGGAAAAAAGTTGGATTTGTCATTACACAACCATGACTATCAAAGATACATATTTTTAATGTATCTCATTTATTTTTTTTATTCTTAAATTAGTATTTGTTAGTGTTATTACTGATCTGATACATCACGGCTAAATTAACCTTTGTTTTATGCAATGTATAATGTTCATATTTAAGGTATTGATACATAACTCTAATGTTGTTGAATCTTCCATTAGTGTTTATCATGTTCAATATAAATGTACTTGATACATAAACACTACCTAATGTGTCATTAACACGTATCAAGTTATATAATGTATCTTCAGTCTGGATACATAAATCATAATATTCTATAACTAGAGCACTATGTATCAGATCCAAAAATAGGTATATTACATATCCGTGACAATCTTTTACTACTAGATACATACACCCAAAATTATTCAACTAGAAGGCTATGTGTCTGTACACATACCCAATAAATACACTTGATACATAAACCTTAATGTTCTGTAGCTAAAGCACTGTGTATCAAATTAATTGATATGTGCATGATACATAATATATACTATATCAAATTCAATAATTTTCTAACTTTATTACATATATCATATATGTATCAACTGATCACTACTGTTTTATGTATCCCACACAAAAAAAATGTTATTTAGAATAATTATATGTATAATGTTTCTTTTTATAAAATACAATATTTCTCAAATAAAATAAGATACATAAATAGTAATATATCATGCACTAATTTTTTAGGCATGATACGTCAATTTGAATTTATATTAAATGTATCTGATACATAGCAATTATTACACAGACATGTATCCATCAAAGTTATGTATCTCTTCAGCCTTTTTGTATGTTGTTTCAATGCATAGCGGATACACATGAATAACTGCATAGCACCAACATGGGTGACCCAGGGCTATTACCCGAAGGAAATTTGCAAAAAGAAGATATCATATCTTTTAACCAACCCAATTGAGTCCCCAAAGACACATTGTTACTGGACATTACTCCCTTGTCCAACAAGTAGGCAGAATCAAGTGATGTTGCCCCTCCCACTGCAAAATTCACACCTTGCCTGAATTTTAAAATATTCCTTTCATTTTTTCCTTCCAAATATGGTGGCACTAATATATGAGAAACTTAACATATTTGCATAAGCGTTTAACAGGAGTTTGGATACTATAACACGAGAGCACAATTAACAATGGACAAAAAATAGTTGATTCGACCATTGACCAATGTATTAATTATACAAATTTGTAGATACGCATATCAATAAAAACAACTATTGTTTTTGACTTTTTTCAATCTACTACGATTTGGGTGAGAATTGAAAGAAGAAAATTTGAATTGTTTGAAGCTAGATGGATTTGGAATAGAATTGAGAGAAGAAAATTTAAAAATTTTGAATTGAATCTAGGCGGATTTGGAAGAGAATTGAGAGAAGAAAATTTGAATTTTGATTTGATTGAATCTTTTAAGATTTGAAAAAGATTGCAATCAACTAGATTAGCGTGATTTGGGGAACTCATATCAATTTTATATTCTCTTTCCTTTAAAAGTATAACTGATTTTGTTTCAATGTATCAGATTTAATGTATCCGGCTTCTTTGCTATGTATCCGGATAGCACTAATTTTGAGGAATTTTTGTAAATTGAAAAAGAGTAGGGATAGAATGTAATTCAGGTCCTTACACTATGTGATTTACGTAAGTTATACATTATTTATTGGGCTTTTAAGTTTAAGTATTTTCTTAAACACTATAACTGTGGTAATGTATTACATAAAATTTGATTTTTTGATCAACCGAAAAAATACTTTAAAACTGAAAACTGAATTACCAAAATTTTAAAAGTGAAAATTGAAATCGATCGATTTAACCGAAAAATCAAAACTGAAATTAAAAAAATTAATTCGATCGATTTTTTTGGTTTCGACCAAATTATGTCAGCCCTAACCACTGTGGAATGGACCGAAAACCACAATTGATATTGAAACCCACCAATATCCCTTCTTTTTTAAAAGTTTAAATTTGGACTCATGGTCCATTTTATTTAATAAAAAATGAGCTCCTAAATGGATCCACACATAAATATACCAAAAAAAGAGCTGATCGGCCCAAAAGTGGTCAGACCAGGTGAATACAAAAGAACCCTAAATGATAGGGTTTTCTAATTTGTACTCTCCGCCTCTTCTTCTCCTTGTTCTCATCGCCTCTGCGGAGATGTTCTCTCTTGTGCTCCCCAACTGTAGCTTCCTTCCCCTTTGGTTATGGGTGATTAACATTCCCCACCCTGATGTTGTTGTTGTTGTTGTTGAGATCAGTTTTCAAAGGTTCATTTTTTTTGCCATCTGGCTTCTTCATTTTTTCGTTTCTCAACTAACTCTGCTTTCTTGTATGAAGGTGTACTGCAAATTATTAAGTATTGGGAAAAATGGTGGAGATGGAATAAAATTGATGTTGAGAATTATATGCAAAATCCAACTAATTCAGGATTGAGGTATTATTGCAGTTGTTGAATTTCTATTTCTGTATTGTTCTATATTGCATTTTCTTAGAAAGGAAAAAAAATAGTATAATGTACTAACTAAGCCACTCTTATCTGCATCAATTTCAGAATCCAAAATAGAGTAAAAAATCCTAAAATTGTCAACAACATTATGAGTGAAAGAGAATTCAGACTTCCTTGTTCTAGTCTAACCTCAAGTTTGGAACCTTCTATTTCAGGATGCAGTTGCAACTCTTTGGATAGCTACAAAAGTTTAACTACCGATGGTAATAATACTAATACTTAGTGTCAAGTCATTACATTGAATGAAGAACTGAGTGTTGTCATTACCAGCATACTTTCATTTTACCTTGAAAATATATCAATTAAATCTTGACTAATAAAACTTAAGATTCATGGAGCAAGTATCATATGTCTGTCTAGTGGATCTTACGAAATTATAAATTGGAAAACCTACATGAGGACCTATTTGGTGGAAGGTGATGCAGAGTTGTGAGATTCAACCTCTTCCGTTTCTCTTGCTAATTCTGGTGAAAATGATGCAACTACTACATTGACTCGCACAAGTTTTAATTAATCACCTTACTATAATTTTCTATATATTAGAAGCTTAGACTTGGTAATGGCAGGATTTGTGTTGAGTGAGGCTCAGAGTATTATTGCTCTTGATATCTTTTACCACTAAGAGAATCAGAAGGCTTGAATTAATAAAAATACAAAAGAGCATGTGAAGATTAGGAGAAAAGTGTTGTTTCATTAGGTGGTTGAATGTCTGGATTTCAGATGTAAACGGAGTTTTGGCCAAGGTTTTAAAGCTTGGGAAAAATGGACAACATTGATCAAAAAGGAAGAAGTGGTTGTCCACTTTGCCCAAGCTTCAAAACCTCTGCCAAAACTCTATTTACAGTCAACTCAATTCCAGACATTCAACTACCGAATCGAACAATACTCTTCTCCTAATCTTCAGATGCTCTTCTACATTATTAGTTCGAGCCTTCTGATTCTCCAACTGGTCAAAGAGATCAAGAACAATAATACTATAAGTCTCACTAAACATAAATCTTCTCGTTACCAAGTCTGGGCTTCTAATTATATGTCTAATATATCTAAACTTCCAGTAAGGTGATTCATTGAAATTTGTGAAAGTCGATTTAGTAGTTGAATCCTTTTCACCAGCATCAACAAGAGAAACATAAGAGGCTGAGTCCAACAACTCTTCATCACCTTCTACCAAATGGGTCCTCATGTAGGTTTTTCAATTCATGATTTCGTGAGATCCATCAGACAAATGATACTTGTTCCCTTAATCATAAGTTTCATCAATCAAGATTTAATTAATATTTTTTTAAGGAAAAAATTGAAGTATATTGATATCATCACAATCTGAAATGGCAGAGAAAAAAATGAATGAAACTAAATATCAGTATTATTACCATCAGTAGTTAAACTTCTATAGCTATCTAAAGAGTTGTAACCAGTGTTTTCAAAAACGTATTTTGGGCGAGTCTCAGGGCGGGGAGTACCAAAAACGCTTCGGGGGTAAATTTATAAGTCCAAGAATTTTGGGCGTAAGCACTAAGCATAAAACCATATGTTCTGGGCGTAAAAATGTATGCCCCAAGTGTTTTTAATTTTGCTTTAAATCATATTTTATTATTATTGGCGCAGTGATATTTCTCAAATAGTAATTATAATACTTTTCTTCTTCATTATTGGTTATTAATATCTATCTCAAATAAAAATCATAATAATTTTTCTATATATTATAGGTTATTTATAAAAATTTACTTGTAAAATCATTAAAAGTTTAATTTTACTTTTGCTTATTTTCTTAGTAATAAAACTATAAAATTGAATATACATGAGACTATGCCCCGTAGATCCCTGGGACTTACTCTCCATGTCTCGGAGCTTACGCCTCGCCCCATACTACATATTCACCTCACAGCCCCGCCCTTTAAAACACTGGATGTAATTGTTGAATATTATTGGTTTGGAGACGACGGGCACAATCGATTTCTTACAAGTTAAATTTTATTATATCAAAGTAAGGACCCGCTTCGGTCTTACAATTTTTACAAGCAACTCTCTCTTATTTCTTACTCACTTGTTGTTTGTTCTCTTGCTTTCTTTCTTGGTTGTTTTCAACTCAAATGGACCACCTCTATTTATAGGTGGTGATGGAAGAATCTAGCTAAGGATTTTGCTACTATATTCTAGAATGTTCTTCTAACATCCTATTTCTAGAACTATCTTATCTAGAATATCTCTAGACTTTTCTCTCTAGAATACTCATTCTAGAGCTCTTCCTTTATTTCTTTATAACTCTTGAATATTCTAGATTCTTCTTTGAAATGTCTTGGAGATTAATTAAGTTGGTGATGATTTCTTAACACTCCCTCACATCACCAATTTTATTTTCTCTTTCAATCATTCCAAGCGCTTCTCGAAATCTTACAAACTTCATGTTGTCCAGGCTCTTTGTGAATATGTCTGCTACTTGCTCTTCTGTCTTGATTTGCTTCATTTCAATTTCGCCTTGAAGAACTTTTTCTCGAAGAAAATGATGTTGTACTTCCACATGCTTCGTCCGGGCATGAAATACAGGATTTTCAGCCAAACGAATAGCTGACAAGTTGTCACAATATAGTAGTACGGTATCATTTGATGGTTGATGCAAGTCTTTCATGAGTTGCTTTAGCCATGTGCTCTCTTGTGCTGCCATCGTTCCTGCTCGATATTCTGCTTCCGTAGTTGAAAGTGAAACAGTTGGTTGTCTTTTGCTGCACCATGATATTGCGGCTGATCCAAGATTGAAAACATAACCGGTGGTTGATCTTCGAGTATCATGGTCACCAGCATAATCCGCATCACAGTATCCGATTATCTTACAGGGAGCCCCTTTCATATAGAATAGTCCATAGTCAATAGTTCCTTTCACATACCTTAATATCTTCCTGATTGCTTCCAAATGAGGCTTCTTTGGTTTCTGCATAAATCGGCTAACTACTCCAACTGCGAATGTAATATCTGGTCTGGTCAATGTTAAGTAGATAAGACTACCGACAAGTTGACGATACATTGTTTCTTCCTCCAAGTCTTTGCCTTCATGGGAACATAGTTTTAAGTTAGGCTCCATCGGTGTAGAAGATGTCTTGCAACCCATCATTCCATATTTTTGGAGTAGATCTCTCGCGTACTTTTGTTGTCCAAGGAATAATCCATCCTTTGTTTTTTCAACCTCAAGGCCAAGGAAGTGTTTTAGTTCGCCCAACTCCTTCATTTGAAATCATACCATCAAATTTCTTTTACTTTGATAGATCTCATCAAAGTCATCTCCCGTGATGATTAAATCATCCACGTAGACTAATATGATATCTAACCTTCCTTCACGAGCTTTTACAAATAAGCTTGAATCTGCTGGTGCCACTTGATAGCCACTTTGGATCAGAAATTCGGCAATTTTTCCGTACCATGCCCGGGGGGCTTGCTTTAAACCATACAAAGCTTTCTTCAACTTGCACACATAATCAGGATTGACTCTATTCACAAATCCTAGTGGCTGATCCATGTATATTTCACGATCCAATTCTCCATGAAGAAAAGCATTCTTCACATCCATCTGCCACAGTGTCCAAGACTTACTAGCTGCTAGAGCTAGTAACACACGAACTGTAGTAATTTTTGCCACAGGACTAAATGTCTCTTCATAGTCAAGACCGTACTCTTGTGAGAATCCCCGGGCTACTAACCGTATTTTGTACCGCTCGATAGATCCATCAGGACGTGTTTTCAGCTTATATACCCACTTACATGATATGGGTTTAACATCCATAGGTTTAGCCACTAATTCCCAAGTTTGGTTTAGCTTTAAGGCTGAAATCTCCTCTTCCATTGCCTTTCTCCATTCACTACTCTTCGAAGCTTCTTCGAAGATGGTAGGTTCCTTGACCTTGTCAACCTCGGCCAGTGCCGCATTTATATACTTACTATTTTGGCATTTCACTCGTGTGGATCTTCGTAGTTGAGGAGTTTCTTGTACTCATCTTGCAACTCTTCTGGAGTTTCATGAATTCCAGTTTTCCACGAGCTCTTATTTTCTCTGCTTGAAGATATCTCTTCTGTATGTGAGTCAAGTTTTTCACATACCTCTTGTTGTAATTCTGTTTTACTTCCTTGTCCTTCTTCTTCAAGCTTATGTTGTAGCTTTTGCTCCAATTCTATTGAATCCGGTAATGTGGCGTCTTCAGACCACCATGATGATGCTTCATCAAATACCACATTTCTTGACACATATGTCCAATTTGTGGTAGGGTCACAACACTTCCATCCTTTTATTTGTTCGTCGTATCCAACAAAGATGCAATGAACAGCTTTCTTATCAAACTTGTTGCGGAGATGATCTGGCACGAACACATAGCACACACAACCAAAAACTTGAAAGTGGCTTACGGTAGGAATCATTTTTTTAAGTTTCTCAAATGGTGAGATGAATCTCAATCTTGCCTGCGGCAGCCTGTTGGTGATGTGGACAACAGTCTTCATGCATTCTGCCCAAAACCTTGCTGGTACATTTATACTATGCAACAAACTTCTACATATCTCCGCCAGATGTCTATTTTTTCTTTCAGCCACTCTATTTTGTTGTGGTGTATTTGGACAAGTTAGTTGTCGTCTTATCAACTTCTCTTTAAGATATTCATTGAACTCTCGTGACGTGTATTCTCCCCCATTGTCCGTACGGAGACATTTGATTTTTCTTCCAATATCATTCTCCACAGTATATTGAAACTCTTTGAACTTCTCAACTACTTCAGATTTCTCTTTTAAGAAGTGAATCCATACGTACCTTGAGAAGTCATCAATAAATGTTACCATGTAATGGTAACCGCTGATGGAGGACTGCTTCACTGGTCCAAACACGTCTGAGTGTACTAACTCCAATGGCTCCTTTGCTTGATACTTTGATTCTCCATAGGGAAGTTGATGTGCTTTCCCATATTGACATCCAGCACATATAGTGTCTCCTCTTATCTCAAGCTTAGGAAGACCTTTTAATTTTGATTGTTGCATCATGATTTTTAGTTTGCTATAGCTCACGTGCCCAAGACGTGAATGCGATAGATCAGCTGTTTTATTACTTTGCATTTTCTCAACATAAGATGTCTCTGCTGACATGACGTAGATTGATTCTAATCTTCTCCCTTCCATGATTGGTGTGCTTGTAACTTTTAAGTTTTGATATACTCTTACGTCATTTGGTCCAAATAAGACATAGTTACCAGAATATATTAGTTGTGATACAGATAATAAGTTCTTCTTCATACCTGGAACATGGTAGACATTTTGAAGTTCCACTTGTCTTGAGCTGTGATGAGGCACAAACACCGTTTTGCCAATATGAGTTATTGGCATTTTTGAATTATTTGCAGTCACCACAACTCGACCGCCTTTATATTCACTCATGTTAATGAGCTTTTTCTCATCACCAGTCATGTGATTGGATCATCCTGAATCAACGATCCAATCATGTTCATAATCGACCAATTTCTCACTTACAGTTGCAAGTGCAATCTCATCTTCTTTGTTAGAATGACAGGTAACAAGCTCCTCTTGTTGATTAGTTTCTTCAACTGCATAAGAGGTCTCGAAATCCCAAACTTCTTCTTCATTTTTCTTATTTTGAGTAGAAGTTGCTATATTACCTTCAGCTTTCTTGTACCAGCAGTCTCTCGCATAGTGTCCTTTCTTTCCACAATTGTAGCACTTCTGCATTTGCCGGTTGTTAAAGCCTTTTGCCTGCTTGTTTTGTCGTTGAGTTCTTTGATGTTGATTCTCTTGGTCTCCCCCTGGCCGTGAGCTTCTCTCCGCTTCTCTTTTTTTATAGGCTTGCCTTTTGCTGAAGAGCGCCTTATCTTCGTCTTTTATAGTAAGACTTGATAATGGCTTCTCCAAATCTTCTTCATTTGCCAACAGATTTTCCAACTCAGATAACGTTGGTTCTGTGGCCCACCCTCGTATGGCTGTAATTATGCCTTTGTACTCTGGCCTTAGACCATGAACAATAATTCTCCTCATTCTTGTCTCTGTGATAGCATTCTCTGGATCTAATTTTGATATTTCATCAGATAAAGATTTTACCTTTGAGAAGTATTGACTAATTGTCATATTCCGTTGAGAGATCGACAAAAGCTCATTTTCAAGCCTTTGTAATCTCGCATCATTCTTCTTTGTAAAAATCGTCGCCAAGGTGTCCCAAGCTTCTTTGGGTGTCTTGGCATTCTTAATCCGTTGTAGGAACTCGTCCTCGATGGATACAGTGAGAGCATACATGGCCTTTCCAGCTTTGACCTTCCACCTTTTTGCTGCTTCAGCATCTGTTGGTGGTGTTGTGTCTGATCCACCGATGATATCCCATAATTCTTGGCCGAGAAAGTATTATTGCATTCTCGTGCTCCATGATCCATAGTTGCTTGCGTTGAGCTTCTCAACACTATTGAGAGTGCTTGCAAAATCCATCATTAATTAGTGCCTCACGATTTGTAGCCTCCGACGGTAGCTTGTAGGATCTCCTTTGAGTTACTACCTTGCTCTTATTCACCAGGCTCTGATACCACTTGTTGAATATTATTGGTTTGGAGACGACGGGCACAATCGATTTCTTACAAGTTAAATTTTATTATATCAAAGTAAGGACCCGCTTCGGTCTTACAATTTTTACAGGCAACTCTCTCTTATTTCTTACTCACTTGTTGTTTGTTCTCTTGCTTTTTTTCTTGGTTGTTTTCAACTCAAATGGACCACCTCTATTTATAGGTGGTGATGGAAGAATCTAGCTAAGGATTTTGCTACTATATTCTAGAATGTTCTTCTAACTTCCTATTTCTAGAACTATCTTATCTAGAACATCTCTAGACTTTTCTCTCTAGAATACTCATTCTAGAGCTCTTCCTTTATTTCTTTATAACTCTTGAATATTCTAGATTCTTCTTTGAAATGTCTTGGAGATTAATTAAGTTGGTGATGATTTCTTAACAGTAATTGCCTCCTGAGATAGAAGGTTCAAAACTTAAGTCCAGACTAAAACAAGGGAGACTAAATTCTCTTTCACACGTAATGCTACTTTTAGAATTTTCTACACTATTTAGATCTTGAAATTGATGCAGATAAGATCGGCTTGGTACATCATAATGTTTTTTTTTCCTTTCTAAGAAATGCAGTACAACTATAATACAAAATAGCAATTCAACCATTGTAATGATGCCTTGGGTTTTGCATATAAATTCTCAACATCAATTTTATTACATCTTCACCAAAAAAAATTCCAAACTAAATAATTTGTACAATGAAACAAATTAGAGATATTAGTGGTTTTCAATATCGATTGTGGTTTTCGGTCCATTCCACAATCATGAAACTCTACCAACCACGTAGATATTGGATAACCGAGTTCACCAAAAACTTAAGAAAATGAAAAGAAATCACTTGATACTTTTCCTCTTGGGAGAAATTGAACTTAATCACCGGTGATTTTATCAATAAATAAAGAATATCCTTCGATGAAACAAAAAATAAATCAAAAACTTTGTTTCAATGGCCTTAATTTTGATAGATGAACTTCTTAGAGTCCTTCTAATTTGCCAGGCACACATTATTTTCCCACACTGCCTAGAAAGAGAGATTTAACTTAACAAGTCACATATAAAATAGCCCGGCATAACACATGGAAAAACATACCTTTCTCGGCCTTTTGGCTAAGATTAAGTGTAGTATTTGTTCTTATCAGTTTAATATCTTATATGTGGGTCATCGACTCACATGATATTAACTCTATTTTTTAAGGGGAGAGGTTCACCACGGCAGCTTGCTATCGGAACCTTCTACAGTTGCCTTGGTGTTGCACTACTGCCCTGGCCTGGCTTCACCCCACCAATTCTAGTTCTAAAACCCTTTGGTTTTATAACAGTACACAATTTATCCCTTCTAATTTTGGGCAGTTTGATCCATAAGAGCTCTCTCTATGTCTCTTTCCAAGTAACAATTTTTAATTAAAATCAGCTACTGAACTAATATTAGCTCTTTTCCTTCAGTAAGTTGTACTGTACTACTCCTAAAGATAAATGGTGACCCTATAATCGGATCGAATTTGATTTCCCATCTTGTAATCTCCAACAACATTAAAAAATAATAATGGAAAAAGAGAGGCTCAGATGCACTATTTTATCGTCTAATATCAGACAAGGTGAGGACCCAAGTTCTCACTAAATGTGCAATTTATCTTCACAACACTCAGATAATGCACCAGCCGGGAATCAAACCCGGGTCTGTACTGTGGCAGGGTACTATTCTACCACTAGACCACTGGTGCTTGATGTTTTAAAAATACCATTTTACCTACATATTCGCGAAGTACCACCTCTAATGTAAGATCCAAGTGTAGTATCTGTTCATATCAGTATTAGTTAAACTCTATTTTTGAGGGGATGTCCATATGGTAAGTTGCTATTGCGATTCGGGACCTTCAAGCGTCCTTTGGCGTTGCACTACTGTCTTGGATTGATGCACCCCCACTAAATTTAGTTGTAAAGCTTACTTTACCTTCTCACTTACCAATTTTTTTGGGAACTATAAAAAGTCATTCTCAACATTCTCAAATCTCTAGAGGATCAAAAGATTCAATTTGTGTTATTAATCGACAAATATTTAAAGATTTCATGAAAAATAATTTGTGTTTCTTATTAGTTTTGAATATTTGTTCACAACAAAGGAATACGAGGGGAGGTCCATCACGGTAGCTTGCTATCAGAACCTTTAAACATCGCCTAGGTGTTGCAAAACTGCCTTGGCTTGGCGCACCCCACCAATTCTAATTGTAAACCTTTCTTTCAATTGTTTGTTGAAGGAGTTTCTTCGAGATCCAGGACAAAGATATTAGAACTTAGGATTTTTGTGAAGTTATTATCAACCTTTAACATTTTTGGACCAAGATCGATACGTTGAGGTGGAAAATGTTATGTCAACAAATTGAAATTTACATTTCTTGCTTTCTATCTTATTTTGGAGTAATGAACCTTAGGTAAACTTGTTCTATCCAGATGACTTTTATAAGCCATTTGTATAGTTGATCAACTTATTGCAGGATAAATAGGCTTGCTCAAGTGGTTGAGCATCTTCGCATCAACCTGTAGGTTGACGGTTCAAGTCATGTTGGAGGGTACGTAAGTGACACTACTATTGAATATTGATCCTCCTGGGGTGGGATCGGAAAAATAACTTCTTTGTGAAGAGCATCTTGATACTAAAATCTTCTTCTCTGTCAGTAATGCAGCTTCAGAATAGGCAATACAACTCATGTTAGCACTCACAAAATAGCGTTTAGATCACATACATGAATTCGTACCTTATGTGACATTCTTGATTCTGTTACTGACCGCATCACCTCTTAAAGCTAATCTTTGTTTCTTCATAGCAGAATGTTAGATTTTTAGCAAAAGTCGTAACATAACAAGTGATCTACTCTTAATTTCAGCAACATTGTTGAAACTATTTTGCAGCCAACAAAACGTAAATTGTTTCATTCTCTACTCTTTGATCAATGCAATTATAGACGATTAAAGGAATTGAATATATAAAACCAGAGAAGATGATTACTATTTTAATATATAAAAGCTCTTCTAGTCCCACACTGCCTAGAAAGAGAGATTTTATGTAACCAAGTAACCAATAAAATAGCCCGGCATAACACATAGAAAATCATACCTTTCTCGGCCTTTTGGCTAAGATCAAGTGTAGTATCTGTTCTTATCAGTTTAATATCTGATATGTGAGTCATTGACTCACACGATATTAACTCTATTTTTTAAGGGGGAGGTTCACCACGGTAGCTTGCTATTGGGGCCTTCATGAGTCGCCTTGGTGTTGCACTTCTGCCTCGGCCTGGCTCACCCCACCAATTCTAGTTCTAAAAACCTTTGATTCCATAGCAGTACATAATTTTGGGCTTTTTGATACATAAGAGCTCTCTATGCCATTCCAAGTTGCACATTTTAATTAAAATCATATATGAACTAATATTAGTTATAACTTATAAAATCTTTGAGAGTTAGACTAATGTTTCAACCTAGCATTTGGCACCCATTTTTTCCAGTAAGATGTACTGTACTACTACTAAAGATAAATGATGACCTATAATGTGTAATACTACTGAGTTCGATTTCCCATTTTGTAATTTTCAACGACATTTAAAAATAATAGTGGAAAAAGAAAGGGCTCAGATGCGCTGTTTTGTCGGCTATTATCAGACAAGGTGAGGACCCAAGTTCTCATAGGCTACGCAATTTATCTTCACAGCACTCAAATAATGCACCAGACAGGAATCGAACCCAGGTCTGTACCATAGCAGGGTAGTATTCTACCAATAGACCACTGGTGCTAGATGTTTTAAGAATTCCATTTTATATAATTACTCGCAAAGTGCCACCCCTAAAATATATGATATCAATAAATTGAAACGTAAGATTAAAGTGTAGTATTTGTTCTTATCAATATAATAATAGTAATAAAAAACGACTGAGGTCGATGGGGATAACGATTGCTCTTATGACTAGTTTCCCTACTTAAATTACATCGTTGTGCCATGCGACCTGGAGCACTGCCCATTTCATTTCTACGAGGCCTAGTATTGTTGACTCCATAAGTTCTCAAATATTGAGTATTACAATCAAATTGAATAGAAAAGGTGGCCAATATGACTCATCGCCCAACGGAAAATTGTAGTTCTAAGAGCAATACTCAATTGCAGTTTCAATTGAGTTTTTAAATTATTATATTTTTTTAATTTTTGAATTTATTTGTATGAATTTCTCGTTAGATCTAAGAGCATCACTATATAGGAAAAATAACAAACATGTCACATTTTTTAAAAATAAATATATTCAATTGCAGTTCATGAACTAAAGCCACAATTTTTGTTATAAAATTTTATTAGGGTCGTCCGTTATGAGGCAAACTCCAATTTTTTTTAAAAAAATAATGTTGCGATTCGTTGAGTTATGAGCGTACTCTAATTTTTTTTTAAAAAAAACTTGATCCAACTAAAACAAATTAAGCAGAACGTCTACGTTTCTTTTTTTATGAACATGTTTTCTGCTCGCCGAAAACAATTGCATCCATTATTTTCTTGAAATAACAAAACAAGAAATAACTGAATACCAAATATTTTGAAGTGAACAACTTAATTTTTTTTAACCTTTGAACGTGCACAACTTCAAAACTTATGACCAAGATTTCTTGGAGTCCTCGATGTTTTCATTTTACAATACTCTTTGCATTTACAAACATCTGGTTCAGTTGAATATACAAACTTTCCGGATTGTTGAGACATGTCTATTAAATTTCAAAAATTAAAATATAAAGTATAAAAAAAATAGAACATGAATGAGAAAATGTGGAGTGAATAACATCTATTTATTGTTGAAAAAGGAGGTATAGTTTCATGTGAGGAAGAAAGAGACATAGATTCACGTGAAGAGCTAGTAAAAAGAATTGTAGTTTGTCCATTTGTGGGTGACCTACCTTTAAAGTTGTGTAATATTACTTTGGATGGATTTGGAGTCAACGGAGATGACGCAGTTAAAAGATGGTAGTTATAGTTAGCCCATAAATGGGAGAACTATCCGTTTTGGTGTGTGTTTTTAGAGAGGGTCCCTTTTGGTGTTTAGGGTTTAAAAAGTGTCCATTTTGATGCTGGACTCCTCAAAAAGTAGCTTTTAGATCACATACATAAATTTCGTACCTTATGTGACGACATTCCTGATTCTATCACTTATAACATAATGTTTTAGATTTTTAGCAAAAGGTAGCTAAATTGATGAAATATTATTTGGGAAGCTCTCAAAGAATTAAACTAACATGACAAGTAATCAACTGTTAATTTCAGCAAAATTGTTTAAACTATTTTGCTGCCAACACCAGTTGTTTCGAACCATAGTTCTTCTTAAGTTTTAATAGTGCTCAATTCTCAAAAAACATCTAATAAATACTGAAAGCAAAATTGTTGAAACTATTTTGCTGCCAACAAAACGTAAATTGTTTCATTCACTGCTCTTTGATCAATAGGGATTGAATTAGTTTAATATAAAACCAAAGAAGATGATTACTAGTTTAACATATAGAAGCTCTTCTAGTCCCATACTGACTGGAAAGAGAGATTTTATGTAACAAGTAACATATAAAATAGCCCAGCATAACACATGAAAAATCATACCTTTCTCGGCCTTTTGGCTAAGATCAAGTGTAGTATCTGTTCTTATCAGTTTAATATCTGATATGTGGGTCATCGACCCACACGATATTAACTCTATTTTTTAAGGGGGGAGGTTCACCACGGTAGCTTGCTATTGGGACCTTCAAGTGTCGCCTTGGTGTTGCACTATTGCCTTGGCATGGCTCACCCCACCAATTCTAGTTCTAAAAACCTTTTGTTTCATTTGTCCTTTCTAAGTTGCACATTTGAATTAAGATCAGATACTCAACTATATATTAGCTATAACTCATAAAATCTTGAAACCAATGTTTCAACCTAGAATTTGGCACCTTTTTTTCCAGTAAGATGTACTGTACTACTAAAAATAAATGGTGACCCTATATATAGTCTTACAAGAGTCAATTTCAGTATGATCCGATATATATTCGAACCGAATTCAATTTCCCATCTTGTAATTTCCAACAACATATAAAAATAATAATG
>JAJONZ010018121.1:0-18741 GCA_029582445.1 Solanum paucissectum | reverse complement strand
TACTTTGACTAATTGGATATAATCGTGGGTTAAAGTAAAGTCTAAACCATTTTCCTCGTGGGATCGACCCCAACCTACAAGTTGGGTTCTTTACTTGATAACGATCGCTTACGCTTCTTTAGGGAGGTGTAATTTGAGCGTATCAAGTTGGGTTCTTTACAAGTTGGGTTCTTTACTAAGTAATGCTATCTATTGATATAATCTTAGGTAACTTTGGAAGAGTGTGGACCAATTTGTCGTATACCTCCTTTGTGGCCTATCTTGTGAGTGTTGGAACCTCTTTTAAACACCCCTTGAGCCTTACCTTTATTTGGAAGAAATTTGATGAAGACATGACCTTTATTAAATCCACTACCCATAATCCTCATGATTTGTGGTTGATTGAATAGCAAACTTAGGCCAAAAGCCTAAGTTGGGGGTGTGGTGAAAAGAAAAGGCAAGTCAAGAAGTACAAGAAAAGTCTCTTTTAACCCATGGTGTTGAGAAAAATAAAACCCCTCCATACAAAAAAAAAAGACAAGAGAAAAGAAAAAGAAAAAGTTGTGAAATAAAGTTATGAGAAATGTCAAAAGAAATGGGGTTTCGAACAATCCACGGAAGTGAATAATGGGATGATTTAAGAACAGTAAAGATATTGATGAAAGAAGAGGAGAGAGAGTGTTGAAAGCACCACATTTCACGACGATGAAAGTAACTATGCCTAAATGATCATACATTTGCACTCAGCCCCATTACAAGCATTGAAAAGACCTTTTTAATCTTGAGTGAGCTGAAACAATTGTTGATTAGAAAATACAGGCAAACTTATGGGTGGAAGCATGCATTGTGTTCTTCTTTGTGAGAGCGAGCGTTGCATATTATTCCAGAATTTTAAATGATTACACCATTGTGTGTGAATATGGAATCATTATTTGTGTGAGGGCATTCAAATACCATTGTTGAGCTTGAACTTGCATTTGAAGCAAGTATAGTGAGCTTGAGAATCTTTGATAATGGTGTGTCACAACTTGAGTCTTTGAGTATACAATTGATTCTTGCATGAGTAAGTTGAGTCTTGTTGCGTACATTCATGGTTGAGTCTTGTGTAGCACAGTTTGAGACATCCTTTTTAGATTGCCGAACTTGAGTTTTACTTGAGGACAAGCAAAAGTTTAAGTTGGCGGTGTTGATGAGTCCATAGTTTGGACTCATTTAGGTTTATATTTTGATAGAATTATTGTCCTCAAATGCATATTCTATCTCAATATCTGATGAAAATCCTTAAGTTTCAAGTATTTAGAGTTTGAGGCAAAGCATGGACACAACTTGGCAAGAAGGAACAACGCAGTTTAAAAGAACGAAGAAATGAAGGCCTGAAGATCGTCGAGTGCAGTTGGCGAGTCACCGATGGGCCTGGAGATCGCCTTTTGTTCCAGTGCGCTAGGCCCTGAAGGAAAAGGTCAACTTGGCAATGAAATGGAGAAGTCGGCGCATCGCCGATCAGTTCCGCAAAGCAGTACCATATCACCCAACGACTCAAAATGCGAAGAGGCTGAAGGCTAAAGCAGGAAGGCAATGAAATCGACCAAAAGGCGGATTGCCGAGCGTATCGGCAATCCTGACTAATTGCGCCGAATGATCCTCCGCAGAACAAATTTTCAAACACTATAAATACTTGTTTAAATATCATATGAGACTACTATTATTGAAACTTTTTACAGTTTTTGAGAGAGTCTAAGTTTTAGAGGGTTTTGGAGACTTTGTTCTAAGACCTTGAAGATTCAAAGGGTTTCAACTCCAAGAAATTGGAAGTGGGTCTCAAAGATTCTTCACTCTTGACGTGTTTTAAGACTTAAATCTTCATACCTAGTGGATGGAAACAGATATTGGTATAAATTTTTATCTCTTTTACATGTCTAGCTAAAACCCCAATTCTTGGGGTGTGATTTTGTGAATACGGGATACATTATCTGTTTGGTCTTGCTTGTTGATGGCTTACTTGTTGTTTAAATGTGATTTCGTTTAGTAGTTCTGTATGAACTTAATGTGATTTTAGTTGCAAATATGATTTCATGTTAGTATTTTTGGCTTGCTCGAGAGAGAGGTGATAAAACTAAGACTACTAAATTGATAGTCGGTGGTATTGGGTTCACATGGGTTCAACTCGAGAGAGTGAACCCTAGTCCTTCTCCCACACATTCATCTCGAGAGAGTGAATGGGCTAAGGCAGAGGTTGTGCTTAATGCGGTAACTCGGTGTATGAGAGAAATCGAGTTGATTCAGGGTAAGTTGCGCGAGAGAGAATTTACCCCCACTATAGTCTAGCCTAGTCACAAATGTTCAACAATTTACTAACAAAAGCATGTACCCGATAGTCTAGTTTATCCCGTATTACTATCACATCCCAAGAATCCCGTCTCCATATCTCGTTTCCTTATATTTTTCCTCTTTTTAGTTGTTAATTAATACAAACCCCCCATTGATAATTGATATTTGCATCACCCCTTAGATTTATTACATTTTTATTCGTTAATATTTATACCTATAACTAATTAGAACTTGATTTTTTTTCCTATTAATTCTTAAAACCACTTCCTTTGGCAACGATCCTAACCCTTGGTTGAGTTATATGACTACACGTGATCGTTTGGCACTTGAACCGAAATAGTCTCTATTGATACGTCGAACATCAAAATGGCGCCGCTGCCGGGGAGTGGCGTTAGTTTAGAATTTGTAGTTCAGTAAGATTTTCATTCTTGTTAGTTGTAGTGCCACTTACTTAATTTTTAGTTTTGTTTTGTTTGTTTGTGTAAATATTTCAAGAAGCATGAGTGTTAATGGCAGCTAGGTGGGCCACCAAGACGACTTCAGAAATCTCAACTATGTCCTAGTGCCCAACATTAATGACCCCCATCTCATGGGAGGTATTGGGGCCATCCGTTTACCTCCAGCTGAAGGAAATGCAGTGTTCCATATAACGAGCACTATGTTGCAACTAAAGGGACTTTTCAGTTGATTGGCTCATGAGGATCCTCACGAGCATCTTCGAAACTTCTTGGATTTGTGCGGACCATTCTTTTTCAAAAACATCTCTCAGGAGTCAGTCCGGTTAAGGTTATTCCCTTTCTCGTTACCGGGAAAAACATGCAAGTGGCTGGCGGAGTTACCACGTGAATCCATCATTTCTTGGAAGGAGTTGGTCACCGCATTTAATGTGTGATTTTTCCTTCCCTCGAAGATGATCACTCTTTGTGAAGGTATCCAAAGCTTTAAGCGTTTGGAGGGCGAGCCAATTCATAAAACTTGGCTGTTATTCAACAACTTAGTGCTGCAATGCCCAACTCATGGCTTGCCTGACAACGTAATGTCGCAATATTTCTATTGGAGCCTAGACTCGTTGAACAAGGGCGTTGATGACCAACTCTCTCCAGGAGGATTGATGCAACATCCTTACGTGATAGCAGCTCATCTATTAGATGGCATGACCACGATAAATCAGGATTGGTACACCCGTGAAGATCAAGTCTTCCCTCTTACATTCAAATTAACCAAGGAGCAGATGGAAAAAGATGAGGTAAGGGACCAAAACATGGCCAAGATCATGACACAACTTGACATTTTGTCCAAAAATGTCATGGGAGCTGGAGCTCGGGGTGTCAATGCTGTGGGTATCGGGTGTGAAAATCATGAGCAGATGAAGTTTGAAACCTTGTATAATGAGGAGGTAAATTTTCTAGCCAACCAAGGCGGTGGTTATCGTTCAAACTACCCAAGACAGGGTGGTAACCAAGTTTGGGCTAGAGAGGATAGTTGGAAGGATCATGACAGGGAATGGAGGGACCGAAATCCTAACTGGAAGGATGGGGAAAAGGACATGTGTGTACCTCCCCATGAGCACCAAAAGCCGAAGGATTCGGAAGGTGGTAGGTCTGAGGATATGCTCTCTCGTATCCTCAATGAAGTTGAAGGGTCATACAAAATTTTGAAGGAAATAAAAGAAGACGTGTCCACCTTTAACCAGACCGCCACCTCTCATTCAGTGTCGATAAAGCAGTTGGAGACCCAAATGGGTCATATATCATCTCATCTCAATTTGAGATAACATGGAGGTTTTCCTAGTGATACTATGGCTAACCGTAAGAATGAAGTTTGAAGGTGGACTTGAATCGTGCTGCAACGCTAACGAAGGCGCTGTTTGGGAGGCAACCTAAAACCCTTTACTATTTTTTTTATTTGTGTTTTGGTGAAATAATGGTGTGTTGTTTGTACGGGTTGAAGTGTGGAAAGTGTGCAAAAAAAATGCAGGGTGGCGAGCAACAGGACCAGTCGGCGAGCCCGACCTAATCTACCGTTTGACTCAACACATCGTCAAATTGGAGTCTATAAAACTCGGCGAGCCTAGAAAATTATTGGCGAATCGGCGACCTTGTCAGTGATCTCGATGGAGACCCCCGTTGGGGTCCCGACACTCACTAGAGGTTCTGTAATATTCGGCGAGGTGAATGAACAATCGGTGGATCACCGAGATGTTAGGCGAGCTCAACTAATGTCATCGAATGGGTGAAAACTGGACGGTTTTGCAGAACAAAGGTTTAAAAATTCTAATTTATTCACTTTCCATCACTTCTTATCTTCCCAAACTCACACCCGCACACTAGTTCCTATATTTTCACATTTTTAGAGTATTTTGAGTGCTGATTTGTGCTCGTTATTAGATTGCATTGCCACCTAGGATATCAATAGCATTTTAATGGGCATCTAAGGTTAGTTTTTGAGCCCTGAGTTTCTTTTATTAGAAGTTGTACTCAAATGCAATAATATCATTTTGTTGATGTGTGTTGGGCCTCTCTGGTAGGATTAGAATTTTTGATTGCCTATTTTGATTCGATAATCTTGCCCTTACTAAGTTAAATTGTTGAAATCCCATAATTGTATGCCTTAAACTGGATTAAAATTCAAGGGGTTGTGTTTGGGTGTGATGGGTCTGAGCTTAATTGAACTAGTGTATGCTTTGATTTTCTTTTCGGGGGTTGTGGGGTTGAATTAGAGAAAGTGGGTTGAAGGTAGGAACATTGGGTCGTTTGGCAAGCTGGGTCGAGCTCGCCAAACCACTCGACGGTTCGCCTAGTGCCCCCATCTCGCCTTTAATTTCTTACTAAGTGAGTAGTTGAAGTCTGTAACTTTCGGCGAGAAGCTTGAGGTCGCCAAAAGCACTCGGTGACTCGTCGAAAGGCTTTTCAGTCGCCCTTTGTCTTCACCACTGAACCTTTCTGCACTGGAACTTTCGGCGGGCTTGTCTTTGTTCACCGAAAGTTATCGGCGAAACCGAGTGATTCCCCTTATCGCCTACTTGCCACAGTTTTTAGAGCTAGTTCCTTCGGCGAGCTCTATCTAGCTCGCCCAAGAAAATTTGGCGATTTTCCCTCTGGTTTGGCGAACCTGTCTAAAATTGTTCTGTTGTGTTTTTGTTTAGGTTTTTCTAACTTCTCTTCGAGATTTTGCAGACACGACTAAATCAAAAGCTGCTGAAAGAATAACATCAGCCTAAGAGAAGTCCAAAGGGATTGTGCTAAATGAGGATGCAGCTATGTCGAAAGGCAAAGCTACGAAACAACCCACAACTACTACGAAAGGCAAGGGTTAGAGGCCCACTTCTGCCAGGAAAACCATTACCCTAGACCCTAATATTCCTTCATGGGCCCGGGGATTCTGCAGGGCAGTGCATGTCTTTCTAGAGGTCTAACACCCAACAAAACTTTGTGAATCTGGTACTACTGTTCCTCCTGAGGTAACCTTGGTTACTGATGCCCAGGCTCAGGGTGAGGCATCGGGCACTGATTCCCAGAGAGATAGAGAGACTGCATAGACATGACCCTTTCTATACCTCCCTCTCTGTCTTACTTTCTTTCACTTTTGGATACGTTAATTCATTTGCATTTGAGGACAAATGGTTTTTATTTGTGGTGGGGTGAGGCCCACCTTTTGTGTGAATATTGATGCTTCGCTGTTTTATGCATATAATTGGGTCGTTTTGCTTATATTTTTGTTTTATACTGCTTCTTGTGATTGTTTGAGCTTGTGGCTCCTTTTATTTTAAATTGTAAATGATTTTGACCCTTTCGAAAAATGAAAAAAAATATTCGCCACTTCTTGTATTTGTGGAATTTGGCTGTTCTTTAGGAAATTTGAGTCTCGGTTTTGATCAATATCAATGACACAAATAGTGCTCCTAATCGAACGAACATGAATGTGCGACTATGATGAGACCAATTGAAGTTACATAGTCAATATGTGAACTCTTTCCATCTCGTTGTGACTAGACAATTATCGAATTGATTCTGTTGTGATGAACGTTGCACACTAGCGAAAGTGTGGAGTCTTGTTTAACTTTGGTGTCGATGCCTTGTGTGATGAGCTTACTATGAACCATGCATGATAACATCCATAATTTTCCCCGTTGGTCCGTTCGACTAAGTAAAGCTATCTCTTGATATGATCTTAGGCAACTTTGAAAGAATGTGAACCAATTTGACATATAACTCTTTTGTGGCCTACCTTGTGAGTGTGAACCTCTTTTAACCACCCCTTGAGCCTTACCTTTCTTTGGAAGAAACTAGATGAAAACATGACCTTTATTAAATCCACTACCCATAATCCTCGTGATTTGTGGTTGATTGAATAGCCAACTTAGGCCAAAACCCTAATTTGGGGGTGTGGTGAAAAAAAAAGGCAAGTCAAGAAGTGCATGAAAAGTCCCTTTTAACCCATGGTGTTGAGAAAAATGGAACCCCTCCATACAAAAATAAAGTAAAGACAAGAGAAAAGAAAAAAAAAAAGTTGTGAAATAAAGTTATGAGAAATGTCAAAAGAAATGGGGTTCCGAACAATCCTTGGAAGTGAATAATGGGATGACTTATGAGCACTAAAGAAATTGATGAAAGAAGAGGAAAGAGAGTGTTGAAAGAACCACATTTCATGAGGATGAAAGTCACTGTGCCTAAATGACCATACCTTTGCACTCAGCCCATTACAAACCTTGAAAAAATATTTTTGATCTTGAGTGAGCTGAAACAATTGTTGATTGGAAAAGACGGGCAAACCTATGGGTGAAAGCATGCATTGTGTTCTTCTTTGTGAGAGTGAGTGTTGCATTTGATACAAGAATTTTAAATGATTAAACCATTGTGTGTGAATATGGAATCATTCTTTGTGTGAGGGCATTCAAATACCGTTATTGAGCTTGAAAATGCATTTGAAGCAAGTATATTGAGCTTGAGAATCTTTGATAATGGTGTGTCACAACTTGAGTCTATGAGTATACAATTGATTCTTGCATGAGTAAGTTGAGTCTTGTTGTGTACATTCATGGTTTAGTCTTGTGTAGCACTGTTTGAGATATCCTTTTTAGACTACCGAACATGAGTTTTACTTGAGGAAAGGCAAAATTTTAAGTTGGCGGTGTTGATGAGTCCATAATTTGGACTTATTTAGGGCTATATTATGCTAGAATTACTGTCCTCAAATTCATATTCTATCTCAATATCTGATGAAAATCCTTAAATTTCAGGTATTTAGAGTTTGAGGCAAAGCATGGACTCTACTTGGCAAGAAAGAACAAGGCGGCTAAAAAGAACGAAGAAATGAAGGCCTGAATATCGCCGAGTCCAGTTGGCGAGTCGCCGATGGGCTTGGAGATCGCCTTTTGTTCCAGTGTGCTGAGCGTTGAAGGAAAAGGTCAAGTTGGTGATTAAATGGAGTAGTCGGCGTGTCGCCGATTAGTTTCGCGAAGCAGTACTGTATCATCCAACGACTAAAAATGCAAAGAGGCTGAAGGCTAAACTAGGAAGGCGATGAAATCGGCCAAAACGTAGATGGCCAAGCATATCGGCTATCCCGACTAATTGCGCCGAATGGTCCTCCGCTGCACAAATTTTCAAACACTATAAAAACTTGTTTTAATATCATATGAGACTACTATTATTGAAAGTTTTTACAGTTTTTGAGAGAGTAAGTTTTAAAGGGTTTTGGTACTATTATTGAAACTTTTTACAGTTTTTGAGAGAGTCTATGTTTTAGAGGGTTTTGGAGACTTTGTTCTAAGTCTTTGAACATTCAAAGGGTTGCAACTCCAAGAAATTGGAAGTGGGTCTCGAAGATTCTTCACTCTTAAGGTGTTTTAAGATTTAAATATTCATACCTAGTTGATGGAAACTGATATTGGTATAAATTTTTATCTCTTCTACATGTCTAGCTAAAACCCCAATTCTTGGGGTGTGATTTTGTGAATATGGGCTAAATTATCTGTTGGGTCTTGCTTGTTGATGGTTTACTTGTTGTTTAAATGTGATTTCGTTTAGTAGTTGTGTATGAACTTAATGGGATTGTAGTTGGAAATATTATTTCATCGTAGTGTTTTTGGCTTGCTCGAAAAAGAGATCATAAAACTAAGACTACTAAATTGATAGCCGGTGGTATTGGGTCGACATTGGTTCAGCTCGATAGAGTGAACCCTAGCCCTTCTCCCACAAATTCAGCTCAAGAGAGTGAATGGGCTAAGGCGGAGGTTGTGCTTAATGAGGCAACTCGGTGTTCGAGAGAAATCGAGTTGATTCACGGTAAATTGCGCGAGTGAGAATTTACCCCACTATAGTCTAGCCTAGTCACAAATGTTCAACAATTTACTACCAAAAACATGTACCCGATAGTCTAGTTTATCCCGTATTCCTATCACATCCCAAGAATCCCATCTCCATATCTCATTTCCTTATATTTTTTCTCTTTTTAGTTGTTAATTAATACAAACCCCCCATTGATAATTAACGCTTGCGTCACCCCTTAGATTTATTATGTTTTTATTCATTAATATTTATAGCTATGACTAATTAGAACTTGATTTTATTTTTCTATTAATTCTCAAAACCACTCCCTGTGGGAACGATCCCAATCCTTGGTTGTGTTATATCACTACACGCGATCGTTTGGCACTTGAACCGAAATAGTGTCAGTTGATTACGTTGAACATCAGTCCTCCTTGGGAACATTCGTCCTCAAATGAGATTACCCTTAAAACTCTAAGGGTGTAACATCAATCATGCAGTTCAAACACCCAACAAGCAATGTAAATACAACATGCCAACTTATAAATTAAAGAGTACTAAGAAGAAAGTTAGTGCCTTAATTTGGAACTTCTCCGGATTCGAACAGATGTGGATATCTCTTCTTCATATCCTCATGAGCTTCCTAAGTAGCTTCCTCAACAAATGGGTTCCTCCAAAGGACTTTGACTGATGCAACCTCTTTAGTCCTCAACTTGTGAACTTGGCGATCTAGAATCTGAACCGGATTCTCTTCATAAGATAAGTTATCCTTGATCCCAATATCTTCAGTTGTATGATCAATGAAGGATCGCCCATGCACTTGTTCAACATGGAGATATGAAATACCAGATGACCCGCGGCTAACTCTTGTTGTAGCTCCAACTCATAAGATACATTACCTACCCTTTTTGATATTTTGTAAGGGCCAATATACCGAGGACTAAACTTCCCCTTCTTACCAAATCTCATAACACCTTTCATGGGTGAAACTTCCGAGTTCACCCAATCATCTACTTCAAACTCTAACTCCCTTCTCCTAACATCATTGCAGGATTTCTGATGACTCTGCTTCGTTTTCAACCTTTTTTGAATCACTTTCACCTTCTCCATAGCTTGATGAACTAAATCTGGTCTTATCAACCCAGCTTCACCAACTTCAAACCATCCAATAGCAGATCTGCATCTTCTCCTATAAAGAGCTTCATAAGAAGCCACTTGGATGCTAGAGTGGTAACTATTGTTGTAAGCAAATTCAATAAAAGGTAGGTGATCATCCCAATTACCTTCGAAATCAATAACACAAGCCCTCAACATATCCTCTAAGGTTTGAATAGTACGCTCTGCTTGCCCATATGTCTGAGTATGACAAGCAGTACTCAAGTTCACTTTTAATCCAAGCCTTTTTTGAATGACTTCCAAAACTGGGTAGTAAATTGTGCACATCTGTCTGAAATAATGGAGACCGGAACTCCATATAGTCTAACCACTTATTGAAGATATAACTTGTCATAGTCTTCTGCTGAATGGGTGGTCTTTACCGGCAAAAAGTGGGTTGAAGTTTTCATTCTATCGACAATCACCCAAATAGAATCGTGTTACTTGGTAATCCTGTGATGAAATCCATATTAATCATCTCCCACTTCCATTCCAGAAGTTCTATATGATGAGCCATACCGCCTGGCTTTTGATTCTCTACTTTAACTTGTTGTCAATTTGGAAACTTAGCCACAAACTCCGCAATGCCTTTCTTCATACTACTCTACCAATACACTTCTCGCAAGTCACGATACATCTTTGTTGAACCCGGAAGAATGGAATATCTGGAGTTATGAGCTTCCTCCATGATCCTCTATTGGAATTCATCCACCTTTGGTACACACAATCTAGCTTAATACCTCAATACACCATCTCCCCCTTGTTCAAAAGCCAATACGTTTTGCTTATGAACATTTGCCTTCAATTAAAGCAAAATAGGGTCTTGGTCTTGCTTCTCTTTTACTTCCGACACTAATGATGATTCAGCCCCATTCTTTACCACTACTCCTCCTTCCGTGGAATCCATTAGTCGAACTCTTAAGTGTGCAAGTCTATGCACATCTCTTGCTAGCTCTTTCTTCTCTTCCTCAAAATTGGCGGTACTACCGATAGACAACCTACTCAAGGCATCATCAACAATATTATCCTTACCTAGGTGATAAAGAAACCTCATGTCATAATCCTTGAGTAATTCCAACCACCTCATTTGTCTGATATTAAACTCTTTCTGAGTAAACACATACTGAAGACTCTTGTGATCGGTGAACACATCCACATGAATACCATAAAGATAGTGGCGCCATATTTTGAAAGCAAATACTACGACAGCCAACTCAAGATCATGATTTGGGTAGTTCCTCTCATGAACCTTTAATTGTATTGAGGCATAAGCTATAACCTTACCATTATACATTAACACGTAACCCAAATAAACTTTAGACGCATCACAATATACAATAAAGCCTTGTGTACCTTCTGGTAAGGGTAACACTGGGGTAGTAGTCAACCATTTTTTCAATTCCTGAAAGATTTTCTCATAAGCTTCAGAAGTCAACTTGGTCAAAGGGGATGAAATAGATGAGAAACCTTATACGAACCTTCTATAATAGCCAACCAAACACAAGAAACACCTAATATCAGTTGGAGATGTAGGCCTAGGGCAATTCTGCACTGCCTCAATTTTCTGAGTATCAACTTTAATTCCCTCTCCAGACACAATGTGGCCTAAGAATGACATAGACTCAAGCCAAAATTCACACTTGGAGAACTTGGCAGAAAATTCTCTATCCTTTAGAGTTTGGAGAACTATTCTGAGATGACTAACATGATCTTCTTCATTCCTCGAATAGATTAGTATGTAATCAATGAAGATGAGAACAAACATATCAAAATAAGGTTTGAATACTCTATTCATAAGGTCCATGAATGTTACAGGGGCATTGTTAAAACCAAAGAACATGACCAGAAACTCATAATGACCATAACGGGTTTTGAAAGCTGTGTTTGGAATATCACATTCCCTTACTCTTAACTGATGGTAGCCATATCTGAGGTCTATCTTAGAGAAATATGTGGCACCCTGAAGTTGATCGAAAAGATCATCAATCCTTGTAAGAGGATACTTATTCTTGATGGTAACCTTGTTCAACTGACGATAATCTATACATATCCAAAGGGAACCATCCTTTTTCCTCACAAAAAAGACCAGAGCGCCCCAAGGTGAGACACTTGGTCGAATAAAGACCATATCAATGAGGTCTTTTAACTGTTATTTAAGCTCTTTTAACTCTGCTGCAACCATTATATATGGCAGAATAGATAATGGACGAGTGTCAGGAAGAATGTCTATACCGAAGTCTATCTCTCTCTTAGGAGAGACTCTAGGAAGATCATCTGGAAAGACTTCTTGAAACTCTTTTACTACTCAAACTGACTAAATATGAGGTATCTTAACACTAGAGTCATTAACTCGGACCAAGTGATAGACACACCCCTTAGAAACTAACTTTCTTGGCTTAAGGTACAAAATAAAATGACCCTTAGGCACTGTTGAACTAGTTTTCCACTCTAAGACTGGGTCATTTGGAAACTGAAACTTGACAACTCGAGTTCTACAATCAACTAAGCTATACTAGGCATGAAGCCAGTCCATACCAAGAATTACATCAAAATCTACCATGTCTAACTCAACTAAATCATCCATGGTGCTCTTGTGATTGACAAAAATGGGACGATCGCGATCGACTCCCTCTTCTAGAGTAGACTCACGAATAGGTGTAGGAACACTGAAGTGTTCACTATGTTGCTCAGGCAGAACATTAAAATTCATCGCAACATACGGAGTTACAAAGGATAAACTCGCTCCTGGATCTAGCAAAGCGTAAAAATTAAAGTTAAAGACTTGTATCATAGTAATGAAAACATTTGGCAAATCTTCTTGCTCTTGGTGACTAGTGAAAGCTTATAGGTAGTTTTCTCCTTCCCCAGTAACGGAAGTAGACCATCTAGGTGCAACTCTATCTTGTGGAGCAACTGAAGGAGACTGGGCTCTATTGCCCCCATTACCATTACCCTGCTTGTTCTTTGGACACTCTCGCATGAAATTACCATTCTTGCACAGTTGAAGAAACTAGTGGAGCCATCATGACACATTCCTGAGTGGTTTCTACCACATTTAGCATATGCAGGAGGTTTACTACCCCTTTATGCCATACTACCCTCAAATAGGTACGTTTGGCTCTGAAATTCTGACTATTGTACTCACTTTTGTTCTTTGGTGCAGGTGCACTAGCAGATGATGGAGCAGGCCCCTTCTGTTTCTTTTGGAAGGATGACCGGTTAGCATTATTCTTCTGCTTCCCGGACTCATTCCATGTCTTAGCTCTCTTATTCTTAAACTCTTATCCATCCCTCAGCTTCTCTTCCTCAACCTTCTGTACATAGACCATCAACCTTGTTATATCCATGTCACCTATTAGCATTCCAACCTTACCTTCCTTACTCGACAGACGAGACAACCCAGCGACAAATAAATTCATTTTGTTCCTCATGTCACCAACAAACTCCGGAGCATATTGGGAAAGTTGATTGAACCTCAGACTATATTCATGAACGCTAAAAGAATCCTACTTAAGTGTGAGGAACTCTTGTACCTTAGCCTCTCTCAGTTCTTGGGGGAAGAAACACCCCTAGAAGGCCTCTTCAAAACAAGCCCAACTAGCAGGTGGTGCTCCCTCAACTCGGTTCTTCTTCCATTGGTGGAACCATATCCTAGTGACACCCTTCATTTTGTATGCAACTAGCTCCACCCTCTCAGCAGCAACAACATACATGATTTCAAAAACCTTCTAAAGCTCGTCCACAAAATTCTCTCGATCCTCAGTAACAATAAAACCTGTTAAGCTTTGAGGAATCATATTTAAGAACTCACGGATCCTCAAAGTATCAGCCACTTCCCGATGATTCCCTCTCTGTTGTCCAGCTTGGTTGGTCACAACTTGGTTCAACATCCAAATAGGTTCACGAAATTCGTCATTAGTGATCTCTCCTTTGGGTTGCACTTCTTGTGCCTTAGTTACCCCTTGTTCCTATGGTTCAACATTCCTTCTAGCTGGAGGATTTCTGACAATTGTTCACGGAGGCATGATTAACTGAAAAACACATGCAAGCACGAATTAAAAAGAAATTTTTTAGAGATCAAACTCTAATGCACAAGATGAGTGTGAAAGAAGTGAGATAATTTTCTAAGTGTTGCAGCCTCTGAATTATAGATGTGGCGTGCTTCACACCGATAACTAGGACTCTACAAACATGGCTTCATAGACTCACTAGGACGCTTGAACTCTGTGCTCTAATACCATGTTTGTCACACCTTGAGCCTACACCCTAGGCGGGAATGGCACTCGAGAACCATTGTTGGCCCCAAGCGAACCCTTGGCCTGGCTTACTTACTCAGCGGAAGTCTTAAACACAACAAATAGTTTCAAAGGATAACTCATGCAAATGTCTTTAAGAAATATTAAACTTAGCCAAAATGGAAACTCAAGTCTCAACCATTAAAACAGGAAATAGAAAACTCAAGAACTAACATTTGAATGTCTGTGAAACATCTATACTACTAAAAGAAATAAAAGGGATCCTCCGGAAGAAAGGAGGCTTGCCAACAAGTCTGGAGCTCAACTAGAATCAATGATGCGCTGGATGCTGATCTTGGTAACCTGTATCTACATCATAAAAAGATGCAGGCGAAATGGCATCAGTACATTGAATGTACGAGTATGCAAGGGGAATTCTAAAGAAAGAAATAAGCTTGAAAGGAACTGAAAGAACTTATCTGGCTCAACTAAACTCAACTTAACCGAACTCATTTCAATGTAAAGTAGTAATGTAAATGCGATATAAATATAATCTTTTAAAATGTGAATGTCAACACTGTGTATTTAGAAATACAATAATATTCTTAGTGTATGCAAAAATAGGATATAAACTCTGAATTGTATATAAGAATTCAAATAAACTGTGTATAAAAGAATATAATATACTTATGTGGGAGTTTCTCTATCCGACAACAATCACGTACGAGCTATTGTGATGATACATCATTTTGCCTCATGATGCCAAGGCCGTCCTATACCTTGCCAAAGGTATAGAACCTGACTACTAAGTGGATTCACTAGTATGTGCTTTAAAGCACAAAGGAATCATCTAAAAAGTATGACCCTTTTCTACCCATGATGGCAGCATGGTTTATGGGGGCTGGGAGTTGTCTGAACTCTCCCCCATATCGGTGCTCAATACTACTCCCAAAATATGATACTAGCTCTTATGTTTAAAAATATACTTCTTTCTGTGATTTGAGATCATTGCTCAAAAATTAGCTCAAAGGCTATATGGGAAATCAAAGTTTCCTCTCTTGCTTAATTGTGAAGCACTTACTCTTTTCTGAAAACTATCTCAAAGGCTCTTTGGAAATCAAGGTTTCCTTTTCTTGTTTAAATGTGAAAACATTTTGAACTCTTTGGGAATACATAGTCCCCATATACTTTTGAAGAAATGAACTTTAATCTTTACTCGTTACTCTTTAGTCAACTTGAACTTTAAGTCTTAAAACAAAGTTAAAACATTTGGAAAAGACTTTTGGAAGACTCTAAGACCTTCTCTTGACTTAACTCTTACTTCTCTTAACCTTGATGTTAACTTTCCTTGAATTGGATTATGGATTCAAGTTTCATGATCTCATGTTTATGGATGATTTCATGATGTTTAGACGTACCTTAAAGTGTTGGAATCAACTAGTAAACTCTTAACTTGACTCTTACTTCTCTTAACTTCGATCTTAACTTTCCTTGAATTGGAATATGGATTCAAGTTTCATGATCTCATGTTTATGGATGATTTCATGATGTTTAGAGGTACCTTAAAGTGTTGGAATCAACTAGAAAACATAGGTACATTGCTATGGAACTAGTATGGAAAGATAAGGGAGAAATGGGAAGAACTGGCGTCCCTGGCTGTAACGACTCGAAAAATTATAAGTTAAACTAGATCCTAAACATGGGGGTTAACATCAAGTGTTAAGGGAAAGGTCTAAGTGTTTTGGGTGTAGGATGGTTAGGGAATCTAGGTTGCCTAAAACTTGGCCTAGCTACTTCTTACCAAGACCACGAGGGTCTTTAAGACCCGTGGTGGCCACCACGAGTCATGCTTCCACCCGTGGTTGGCTAGGAAGTGTGACCTACAAAGGTGCTAAGACAAGGCTCCCCTTCACAAGCTACTTCACGGCTCGTGGTCATGACCACGGGCCATGGGAAGGCTCGTGGGGTTGCCTTGGTCTTGTGGGATAATGTCTTATTGAAAGGAGCTACTGGTAAAGGGAACACGGGCTCCACCACAGGCCGTGTTGCCCTTGACGAGGCGTAGAGCTGGTCCTGAAGAACACTTAGGGGCAATGGGAGGGAAGGCTTCAAAGCCAAGCCACTGCCTCAAGGTCACGACCATCACCACGACTCATGGTCTTGACCACGGATCGTGGGAGGTCTCGTGAACTTGACTTAGGCCCTTGAAGGGTTATCATGTTGAATAAGGCTACTGCGAAAGGTACCACGGGTACCACCACGAGCCATGGTACCCTTCACGACCCATCCAAGTGGGCGTGGTCCCTGACGGGGCTGCCTTAGTTGAGGGGTTTTAACTAATTTCATTTTAATTAATTATTATGTGGGATTGTTTTAAATTGTTTTATATCACTAGTATATATAGTTTTAAGTCTTAAAACAAGTCATTTACTCCTTATTTCTCTAAAACCCAAATCAAATCAAAAGAGTTTCTCCTTTCAAAAAATTCTCTCTCTAGAAGTTCCCAAACAAGAAGAAGAAGAAGTGGGAGCTAGGGTTGTGGATTCAAGGTGTTCTTCCTCAAATTTCTTGGGGATTCACAAGCAAGGTATGTTTATCCTTCATCTAGGGGTAGCTTTCACCCTTAGAGTCCATTCAAAAGTAAATTTCAAAGTTCTCAAGTTTCTTAAAAACCTAGGGTTTTACTCTAACTCATGGGTTCCTTCTTCAAACGTTTTCAAATGGTTATTAATGACAAATTATGATTTATTAGTGCTTAATTGATGATTTATGATGAAAAAACTCTAAGAACCCATGAATTTTCTCAGTTCCTAAATTGTGCCTTTATGAAGTGGGTTTGTTGATTATGAAAGCATGTGAATAGAAATTTGACTAAATTTCTTTGAGTTATTGAATTGTATAATTATTCATGCCTTAATTGTAGTAAATTGTTGGTGTGTTGGTGATTTGAGATTCAATGCCTTGAAGGGTATAGTATGAGGAATTGAAGTATTATCATGATATCTTGTATATGAATGTGAATCTAATGTAGTTAATATGATCATGTCTTGATTGTATTTGTGTTATTATTGAAAGGTTATTTCTCTATTTGACACTCATGAATGTGATGATGGAATGTGAAGGGTTCTTCATGGTAATATATATCTTGAATTGGTAGGCTTATGCATCATTTTCTTGTAGAAATGAATGTATTGTTGATCGTTGAATCTTGGATTGGTAGGCTAATGACACCCTTCCACACATGTTAATAATAAACCTTGGGATCGGTAGGTTTATGGCACCCTTCCATTAATGAAGTTAATGAACCTTTGGGATCGGTAGGCTTATGTCACCTTTCCATGAATGTTAATGATGAACCTTGAATCGATAGGCTTATGGCACCCTTTCATGAGGATTCAATGATCTTTCCTAATGTACCTAGAATCGGTAGGCTTATGGCGCCCTTTCATATGTTAATGAATGTACTTTGAGTCGGTAGGCCAATGGCACCCTCTCAACTGTAATAATGTTAAAGTAATGAAATACTCTATGGGAATGGAGGCTAAGCACCGAGTGGATTTGGTTAGATGGAGACTCTCCCGATGTTTAGGCCGGATTTCAATGATCATCTTCCTTATCTCATAAACTATGTTCCCACATAGGTATGGATAGTGGATCGACCTAAGCTAAATGTACCTAGTTCTACCTTAGGCAAGTAGGACACCTCTTTACGGTGTGGGGATATATGACACCAGATTCCATGGTTAGATCTCATGGACTATGTCGGTTAATGCTTATTCCCATCATGTGAGATGTGCATTATGGTTTCTTGAGAAGTTCTAGGAAGTGTGGGTGGTAGTATGGGATGCCATCCATGCATTGCACGAGTAGGCTTTGAGACGGTCATAGTGAGTTCTCTAATGTCTAAATGACTAATGTATGAAAGTGCTCTAAATGAAGCTAATGAGGAATGTTGACTTAAATGTCTAATGTGATGTTGCATGCTATACTTGGGTTGTATTATGAGTTATTTCCCTTGTCATGGCTGATGCTTATCGTGACCAACGACACTAACTACGGTTCGAGTGTTTACGATCGTCGATAATATAGTAACCCAACCAAGGGTTGGGGTCGTGTCCCAAGGGAGCGGTTTTGAATTAATAGAAAAATAAAATCTAGTTCTAACTAGTCGTAGCTAAATAAATTAATGATTAAAAATATTGTAAATCAAATGGGGAGGGGACACAAAAGTGTCAAATATCAATTTGGGGTTTTTGTCACAAGCAAGTAAAAACAACAAAAATAACAAGAAAATCAAGTATGGGGGAGAGTTATTGGGGTGTGACCGCAATACAAGTTGAGATAAATGGTTGGGTACATGCTTTCGAAAGGAAATTTGCAAGATAATAGTGACTAGGCTAAGCTTTAGATGGAAATAAGTTCCCTCTCGGGCAACTTACCTGGTTTCAAATGCGTTCTTCTCGGACATCGATTTGCCGCATAAAAACCAGCCTACGCCTTACCCCACTCACTCTCTCAAGTTGAGTGGTAGGATATGGGACTAGGGCTCACCCTATTGGGATGAACCTCATGTCGACCCACTCCTTAGGCCATCAGTCTAGTGGTCTTGGTTTCGCGACCTCCATCTCGGGCAAGCCAAAAACACATGGGTGGATTTGTATTTGCAACTACAAACCCATTAAATTAAACCACAACCACTAAGTGAAATCACCATTAAAATACATCTAACCTATCAGCAAGCAAGACCCAACAATAATATCAACACATATTTGCTA